>JANIJG010004758.1:0-28774 GCA_024611175.1 Megaceryle torquata | reverse complement strand
ATGTGAGCGCTCACAAGAGCGGAGTAGAGGGGAAGAATCACTTCCCTTGGCCTGCTGGCTGCAGTTCTTATGCAGCCCAGGATACAATTGGCTTTCTGGGCTGCAAGCGCACACTGCTGGATCATGTCCAATTTTTCATCTACTGATATCCCAAAGGCCATCTCCATTTTGTTCCTGTGCAAGGCTCATGTTTAATAGCAAGGAATTATCTGTGACACTCAGGACATCAGTTTGTGCAAAAGGCTGCATGGAAGAGCGTTTCGGGAGGAAATCTGGTCAAGGAGGGAGGTTTCCTCTCCTGCGTCCCTAGCGCCCAGAAGGGATGTACCCACAGCTATGGCATCTCCGAGTGTGCAGCCTTTGTCCTTTGCCAGCCCACGCTGCCAGCTCTTCTGTGAGCTGCTGGACTCTCTGCTTCACTGGGACTCTCTGGGGTGATGCTTGAATGAAGCATCCCCTGAGATCTTGGGGACCTGGACCAGCTCTGCTGGGTAGCCAGGAGGGAGGGGTCCTTTACCCTGCCCTCTGGCTCGTGGCTAGTGCAGCTGGATGCAGTCTGCTTCAGAATGAATGTGATACAGAGATTCTTTTTTTTTTTTTTTAACCTGAGGTGATTAGTCAAAACACTTAAACAATGAACTGACGCACACTGGAAACTCTTTTCATCCTGTCTGAGAAGCCAAGAGCAAAGTTATCGGACGTCATTCCAAGAATGTGCCATTAAGGTTAAGAATGCGCAAAGTTTCTCGATATCACAGTAAGTCTTGAAGATGCCTCACATCACACATTTCCCGTTTCTGTTCCAAAACATAAAAAAATAACTGGGGGAAAAAAAGTAATCCGAGCAGACCTGTGGGTCTGTCTTTGTATGAATTCACACAGAGAATGGCTGTATTTCCACCCTGGGTCAAGGTTTTGAGTGGATGCTCCATTTCCTCATGTTAGTTCAGCACAGGCAATTACTGACAGATCCATTCACCTCTTAATTTACACTGAGAAGCCAAGAAGAAAGCAGCACTTGGACATACCATACCTAGGAACAGTGCTCTCCTGTCTCATTCACTGCTGGAGCTCTATTTTAAACTCTGTTTCCAGAGGGGATACACATAGGCAGTCAAACTATTTTTCAGCATCACTTTTGGACACCACCTGCAATTTGTCTGGGTGCGTCTTTGGTTCTCACTGAGACTGCTGGACAATGGGAATGTTTTGGTAAATCATTACGGCATCACTGTGAGTCCCTCAAGCACAGATCTTTTCTGCTATTGCTCAATTCACTTTGGTAGAAATGTGGCCATGGATCCATGTGACAAAAGGTTCAGGTACAAGTGGATACCATCAAGTGTGTTCATTCCATCAGTAGGTCTGCATTTGGATGGTGCAACTCTGAGCATGAGCAAGCCTGCTTCTTAGGGACTGCTAAACTCTGCCTTAAGCAATCCTTTCTATAAAATGACTGCTGGTAAGTGAGATTCATTCTGCAACATGGCCATTTGGAAAAAGAAAAAGAGGGTTTGGTTACTGAATTTTGCCCCAAGAAAGTCTTTAAAAATTAAAACACAGATAAACTTTTTGTCTTAGGCAGTGCCTGAGAATGTGAAGAGCTCAGGTGCCCTAAGCAAGATCTCTGGAATCTATTTATATAATCCAAAACTCAAAATAACACAGAAATGCATAAATCACAGGCTTAATTTTTATAATGAGCTTTGTGTCACTTAGATTTCTGTTATGAATGTTTATAATTGCATCAGATTACCATTCTCTTTCCAAGTTTATCTAAGATACTAATACATATAAGAAAGTTCATTAGCCAGATATGCTTGAAGAAATTGTGTTGTCAGTTATAATGCTAAAAATTTGGATTTTTTTTTCCTATGGCTGAAATAATGACATTAAAATTTTTGTAGCTTGAGACTAGAGTGTGCTTCCACTCCTCTACAATGGAGTGTAAAAGCAGTAAGAAAAAGGTTATCTTAGAACAGAGATACTAAAATGGGAGAGAAACTACTACAAACCTTTTTTCAGTAAGATGAACGGTTAATCAGAATGGAGTGTTGGAATTTGGAGCTGATAATTTAAAACAGGGTAAGCATTTCCCCCTCAGCTCTTCCATCTTTTTTTGTTGCTGAGATTTTTAGGTCAGGAGCTCCCCTTGGAGAATTTTACACTCCATGTGGCTCATGTTGCCCTGTAAGGATCACATTACAATCTCTACTATGATGAAGGCGTGTGGGAGGGGAAGACAGAGAAGATGGCCCATAAGCATGGTCAGCTATATGGGTTCAGGTTCTTCTGCAATTTGTGATTCCAGTACTTTTCAGAGCTCTTCAGAACACAAAAATCCTTTATTGTCCCTTTGACCTCATCTCTTTTTCAGCATTTGCACCCTTATGGGTTGTTTCCATTTAAAGAAGAAAGGTGTCAGAAGCAGTTAAGATACTTGCTAAGAGATTATATGACGAGGTACCTACAGCAGGAAAGGAATGAGACCTCTCTTCTTGGTGCAACCCTGTTTATTTACTTTATACAAAATCCTGTTTCCCTGTGCAGAATAAGAAATAAAAGTACAACCAAACCAACAGCTTCCATTGTGCACAATATCCACATCCTCCTTTCCAACAAAAATGTCTCTTCAACCATGGTTTCACAAAACAAAGCACTCTGCAACAATGCTGGCTTACAGTGTTCCTGCTCCCAAGCTGTGAATTCAATCAGGGAATTGATCTGATTTAGGAATATTCTGCAACAAATGCCTTGCTATTTTCCTAAACTGGGTAAGTTTGCCAGCCCGATTCAAAAGGACCCACAGCACAGCTGAAGGAACAGCAACAGCACCACATTTGGCACTCTCTGCTGCTTAAAGAAACTACACACTGAGTGAGCCTGGATGTCCCTGTCAATCCAGGCTCAAAGACAATCCCTTGCCTCCAGATTGCCTCGTGTTTCTTGTGTCCTAGTGGGATGTTGCAGACAGAAGAAAGCTCCGGGAGAGGAAAAGAGGAGTGCCAAGTGCCCAGCTACCACAGGGTTGCCATCTCAGGAGAATTTAATTCAGTGGAGTCTCAGTCTCAGTCTTACCCAGAAAACGATACTACTTACTCAGAATCTAAATACAAATGTTACCTTGAATATTCAGCTAATGCTGTCATAAGAGACAGCAAAAGTGATGGCAGTCATTTCATATAAAGCAACACTCAACTGTGAAAAGGTTTTCAGAATCATTAATGAATCAAGAGTGAACACTACCGAATTATTTCAGTAATGATTTCAGAATTATTTCAAGATCATTGACTGATTTTCAGAATCATTGACTCATTTATGGCTCTTAACTCACCTATCCACTCGTAGCTGGCAGACAATGCTCAGTGCATCTACAAGTCCCTCTTCCTTCAGCTGTTGACAACCAATGGCCGTGGCAATAAAACATCCAGTTCTTCCTATACCAGCACTGAAAAGAAAGCAAAATGGAATGGGTGAACAGAGTTTACAGATTAAAGGACTTAAGTGGAAAACACTAAATAGATATAAACCAACTAAAAATACAACACATGGAATTGCTAGAACCCACAGTTCCTGGGTGCATGACTAGCAGGGTAACTTCTCAGCTCAATTTCTTGGAATGGAATGAAAGGGTGCACTGTTCCAGCAGTTCTGTTGTGGGTTATTTGAGGCTTACATGTTTCCACTTTGCACGCAAGTGTATGGTAAGAAAGACAACCTCCATTAACACCCCAAGTCCAAATATTCTCTGTCACAGTCCAAGCAAATGATGGAGATATGCACTGTGATAGGGGAAGAGCCCACCTAAAGGCAGAAGTCAGTGGGGTTTTATGTTTGAAGCCCTCAAAATATACAGGGGTTCTGCTAACCATACTTCTAACCATGAAGATAAAAAGGACCTATAACTTCCTCTCCTGTGATTCTGCAGGAGGAAGAAGGATTTGGTGCTGTAATGCTCCAGGTTTTCTTGATGCCTGCTTGGAAACAGCCATTTTGTCATTAATTTTATTTCCTGAGCCTCCAACACTTTTCAGAATCTCCGCCCCACTCTGTTTCTTCCTTAAGTAATGTGGAATTCAGTGCAGCTCATCCCTGTCATGCTGCATAGCAAGAAATTGTGAGGAAAATAGTTAAAACAGGGACTCTGGGGTCCAGATCTCCATGGCTGTCTTTTTACTGTAAGTACTTAACCATGTTGGTGCCTTGCTTTCTTCAGCTCTGCAATGGGTATGAATGCTACCTGCCTAGTAAGAGCACTGCAAGAGTTATTTAAATTAATGCCAGGAAGAATCCATTGAGTGTCTTAGATGGAAGCTTGATATCTCTGAGTGCAAAGTGTTACCAGGAGTATGTCCATTTGCTACAGCTGAAACAAATCACAAACTACTCACCACAGAATTAAAGATAGGAGTGCTTTAGACACTTAAGAACCCTCCCATCTGGAAGTGAAAATTTCCAAGAGTGCTCAGCAATATTAAATATATGGGGATGTTTAAGCCAACCATGAGGGGATAATGAGAGGCAAAACTGGCAGCATAAGAAAGATCAAGTGAGGTGAAGAGCCTGAGTTGACAGCCTGCCTCCTTGGACATAATATCTACATGATAAATGTATCCAAATAGACAAGGACATAGTTTATAAAGAGGGTTTTGGAGAAAGCTTTCTAATGCGTACCCCCCATTCTCTTCCTCAGATATTTTCAGAACTTTGAAAGTGGGGCTAAGAAATTTAAACAATTCAGATGTAAGTGAACTTGGCTATAATGAAGGAAGTTTTTTCCCCCTTTTTTGGAGGTGGATTAAGTGTTCTTGAACAAATTCTTAATACATATTAAAAAAAGACTAAGGTTTTCTAATGTGTTTTCTTCCTCAGCACAGATGTGCCAGTGCTATTTTATTACATAGCTTTATTTCAAATGATGCAAGATAAAAATGACATTATACTTCACTTGCCTGACATCTCTTTCCTGCTATATCCAGAAAATATGGAGATCTACTTACTTTGAAGTATTTTCAAGCACCTAAATATGGTGTGTATGTATATATTTATATTATATATATTTCTATTTTTCCCATATTTGTTTAGGAGTTTGAGGTGTAGTAGCTCATTTGTAACAACTGTGGTCTTTTAATTGAGAGTGTGGAACACTGGACTGTTATGATTTTGGGATTAAGAGATGCAGGCAGTATGGTTTTTATCCAACATGTTAATGCACTAGGTGATGAGGAAAGAAAAGCAAAAATTTGCAGCAATAAATATAACAGTGGCAAGATTCTGAGCATGAAAATTTGATCACTTATTCCTATTTTGAAACTGTTACAAGTCCTCCAATATGCCAAATTGCTGGTTCTTCTGGGAAGTAGAAAATGACATTGTGGTCCAAATTCCCAGTCATCTTGGTTTCACTGTCTAAACAGGACTAAATTAATTTTACTGCAGAATATAATTCAGTGTTCTAATTCTTCCTTATTGACTCAATTTAAATAAAAAAAGCATTTTCCCTCCATATTTGAAATCTTTCAGTTAAATCTTGCATTTGCCATTAAACCCAAACTTATTTTGATGTACTATGCATCCAAAGGACAGAACAAAGAGGTATTTTCCATACTTACCACAGGCTTTCAGTGAGTGAAATAAGAAACATATACCCTTCCAGTGAATGCCACCATAAAGATAGTAAGAATTTAAAAATTTCTTCCTTTGGAAATCCATGTCCTTGGTGTGTCTGTGTAAGCAGATTGCTGATTTCAAGGACCAAAACAAATGTTTAGTCTTTTTCCTAGGCTTTTGCAGAACAGGAACTACTTTGCTAAAAGTAGTCAAGTCCTTCTTACATCCTGAAGCCTTCATGTGCTCATTGCTGAAGTGTGCAAGATGACACCCTGTGCTGATAGGCTATAAGAAGATATGTCCAAACCCCCCCCCCCCCCTTTTTTTTTTTTCCCTAGTGCTGTAATCCCAAATATTCAGAGATTATTAACTCATTCCTGCTTCAGATTAAGAATCATTGTTTGAGTGTGCACTGTAATGGTCCTCTGGAAATAACAGAATTGTGCAGTTGTACCTGAGGTCCAAGTTTAAAAGTGGGCACAGGCCACTAAGACCTGGATAATCTAAAGTGCTACTCAGAGTAAAAGGAAAGAAACTAGATGACTAGAAAATGAAGCATGAGTGAGTATACCCATTTGTAGACCATAGGGTAGTGACTGCAAAGCTATTAATTTTAATCACAACTGAGATGATATGGGGGTCTTTAATCATGAACAAATTCCTGCTTATGATTACAGACCTTACTGTCATATCACTCATCTCAGAAACACACCCCATGCTTCTAAAGACCTTCATCACTGAAGATCCTTACTAGGAAAATGGGACTTTCAATACCCATCTGCAGATTTGTGGATTGTTTAGGGAAACTACAATTTCTGACAAAAACAGCTGCATAAAATTTGGGAAATTGCCTTATTCATCACATTCTAGTTTTGAAAAATGATGAATGGTTCAAATCTGGCTTCCACTTATCTCAATCTCTTTAAGTATGGAGTTAAAAAAAAAAGTTTCAAAATGAAAAGTTCTGTTTTGATGTACTTCTAGGAGGAAAAAAAAAAGTACTATCCCAACTGTAAGAGATTTATCATTACAGTTATAAGACAAAGAAAGTAAGGAAACACAGATTGATTGATTGATTGGTTGATTTTGGTTGTTGTTGTTTGTTTTGCTTCAACTACTTTTTTCCACTAACATAATTAATCCAGTACTACTTCATACTACTTAAATTGCATCAGGGGGCAGTGAATCAATATAAAGCAATAAAATGGAATTTAATTAGAATTAGTAAAAGAGCATTGTCTGGTTCATTACAATTTGTCTGAGTAGCACACTGCTCTTCAATACTGCATAATGCTGCTCTTGAGTAGCAAACCAACTTCCTTTGTGAAACCATTCACAAATTTTAGGACTGAAGTGTCTTGGTCTCCAAATCTGTACCTGATGCCTGCTGCTCAAAATTGACTTGCTTTACAACGTTTTAGTCAATCACAGGACATTGCATGTAACTTAGGTATGTAATTAAGCAAAAAGACTAAAAAGAAAGCAGATAATGAATAAGAAACAGAAGCAAAATAATTTTTCCAGCTGGTCTTTCAAAGTCAGTGTTCATTAAGCAGAAATGAAGAGCAGTTCAGAAGTGATTTGCTAGCAACTAATGGAATTCTCTCCAAGACTCAAATCCTCAAATATGAACTGAAACAATCAGTTAGCATGAAGAGGATCTGGGGAAATTTACTCTTCCCCATGTATGTTCTCTGTTTAGTAGGAAGACTGTTTGATGTGATTTGCTGTGGCCTTGCTTTGGGCAGTCATTTAAGAGAAGGATTGCAAATTACCTGCAATGCACAACGACAGGCCCTCTGCCCGGTGATTCCACTCTGTCCTCTTCTACATCCAGCATGAGCTGCAGCAGAGGCTGAGCACTGTCGGGGGTTTTGTGGTCTGGCCAGGATGTGTACCAGTAGTGTTTCACACTCTGTGACTGACTCCCTTGCTGAAAATAACAAGAAGGATTTTATGTGCATGCTTGTGGTGATGTTATGGTAGAAATACGGTAAAAATGTTAAAAGAGATTTAATGATTTTTTTTTTTTTTTATTAGACTTGGAGGATGCAATTGCAGGGAACAGGCATGCTTCCAGGGACCCAATTTTAAGAAGGGTTTGTGCACCTGTAACCTTAGCTGTTTTTCTAGCTATGTAAGTTCTGCTTTGTCCATCTGACTACTGACCTGCTGACTGTTTTCAATTGGGAATTGTCAGAGGTTGGTGTTAGATCAGCAATAAGATCTAGAGAGATTAGCTTGATCTGGGATTCTGAATCTCTAAGTCATTATATATTTCTGCTGCTTTTAAGGACATTATCATAAGGGTCTGATACTAAAATTACAAGAGTTTAAGTTAAAGGTGAAGTGGAAATGCCCTTCTAGGCTAATCAAACTTCCCAATTTCTCCAGTTATTCTCTCTAACAGAGACTGCTACCACTTACTTCAAAAAGTGAAGGGCCTAAATAGAGGCTAGAGTAATTTGTGCTGGATGATATGACTTCTGCCCACTTTTCATTGCCTGGGCTGGAACACCAAACAAATGTTCCCTATTCATTACTGTAAAGCTCTGTCAGGAGCAGCAGATGATGCAATCCAATAGCACATAAGTGTAATATGGGGAGTAACTTAGAAGAGGAGCATCTGCCTTATTTTGCACAGTTAACGTTTAGTCAGAGCCATGAAAGCTCTACTCATTTTTTTAGCTTCTTAAATGGGCTATAGATGCAGCCAGAATATAACATGAACCACATATCTTTTTCAGAATGGCGCTGCGCTAGTTCTTTCATTAACTACAATCCCTTTACATTGCCTCACCAATGTTTAAAAGGCCTCAAAGTAAATGTGATTCAAGCAAGTGGAACTTGCTCTCTTTTTGAAGCCTTCTCTATTGCCAGAGCAATGCAAACCAATAATACAGTAAGTGCTCCAATGCTTTGGCTTCAATTATACCTTGCAGCTGTGAGTTTCATAGCTCAGATACTCCTCTAAGTAAAAATCTGTGCCCTTTAAAACAAACCTTTAACTTTATTTAATATTAAAAAAATAAAGCATTAGGAACAACACTTCTCAGATGCAGGTTGTTGTTACCTTTATTGTAAGCTGACGAACAGTATAGTTCTCGCATTCTTGCACATTGTTAACAAGGACTTCGACCTTCCCATAGATTCCTCTTTTTTCTGGCCAATAAAGCACGCATTTCTGGAAAGCAAGCAGCAGTGTCATCAGCAAACTGGATCCTGGAGCCATATTCATATCTAATTTTTACACAGAATGTATTTGTCTGGAAAGTTCAGATGAATTCAACCGAGGTGTTTTTCATGTCAGAATCATTCCAAGAAAGATATTACAGGGTTCTTAATGAATGGTTAAGGCCTGATTTTCAGGATTTGAGTTTTTCAAATATGGGTCTCTATCACTGAACACTTTGAACGGCTGTTTTTATTCTTAAAAGCTCTCTGAAGTTCAGTTAAAGGAATTATTTTCCACATTCAAAATTAAAGACATTTTTCCTAGAACATTATTTAATTCATAGCATTAAACTTAACAAGTTTACTCTTTCCACATGGGATTTCCTTCTGAACAAGAGATTTGGAATTCATCCTGTCCTCACAAGACTTTTTATCCTCTTTACACTCCTGAACCCTGATAAGACAAATCATGTAAATGTGTCCTTAGATCTTATTGAATTTAGTGGGATTCAATGTGCATGTTAAAGTATTTTGCAGAATCTGAGTTGTCTACTATATAACTTACTGGAAATGAATGTTAAAAAATCCATCAGTCTTGCTAGAGCTACACAAAATTATAGAAAGAATTGCAAATGAATCAGTAGACCTATACTAGTAATATATCTGACAAGCATCTACTAAAAAAGATGAAGAAATAGTATTTACAGTATGAACAATTTTCTTTTTCCCCTGCAATAGTTTGTTTATCTTCAAGTCAACTACAACTTCGTATTTATTTCCATTAAAGTATCTCTATAGTCTACCTGAATGCAAACATCCCTATTGCATAAATACTTCTTTAAAAATAGATACTTATTACCTTAAGAGTGTAAGGTATTTGAAAGCCACATTTTCTGAAATAATGCTGGCCAGTATGACTTGTTCATTAAATTAAAAAAAACTTCAACAAATAAAGAAAACCTTCTTTTTAATATCCAATGCAGAGGTAAAAAAAGCACTGAGATAACAGACAGTTCTACAACAAGAGGAATCCCAGAAAGAATGTGTTTGTATTTCCTCACAAACTCTTGCTGGAGAAACTGGTATATATTCAGAAAGTAGCTTACATTACACAGCAAAATGAAACTTTTTTTTTTTTTTTTTAATATAATTAATTGCTGTAAAGCATAATTCTCAGTAAATCCTGCTAAAAAAGATCCAGAAAAAAATATCAGTGAAATGCAAGCCTTTACCACCAGGTGTGATCTTTAAGCTGCTACTCTACTTGATAACCCAATAGCTGATTGAACCGAATCATCTCTGTTGTATAAATACTTTTCTAAAAATAGATGCTCATTACCTTAATAGTGTAAGGTGTGTGAAAGCCATATTTTCTGAAATAATGCTGGCCAATCTGACTGGTTTCATTCAAATCCTGTCTTTTGCAGAATTACTCGAACATCCTAAATTTGCTGTCTCCCCGAAGACATCAAGAATGGCAATAAAAGACTCAGAAATTTATACGAAAGAAAGTGCTCACAAGTTTCACAGTCCCCCCATGTGACACATATAGCTACTATCATCTGTCAGATCTGCAAACCATGCCCCTCCCTGGGAGTGTAGTTTTCAGTGCTAATATGGGAAAAAGAAAAGTCTAAATACACAATTGTACCCTGACAATCAACAATTGTTGAGTCAACCCTTGAGACTTCTTGATAAATGTGAGCCTGCGACACTCACTACAAAGCCTTCAGGCAGTCCAGAAGAGTGTTTTTCTTGACTCTTTCCCAGAACTGGAATTGGCAACTTGCACTGGGTGGACAATGAAATGGGGCTGTTCATTAAAATAACTTTCATTTAACGGTCTGTCTACATTTAGTGAGATACAATGGATTATTTTTAACACAGTCTCCGTGCATCTTTTAGTATTACCATTTGTTACTGCTTTAAAAAACAGTCTTGAAAATAGAGCTGGGATCATCTGGTTCAGCCACTTCTAAGAAGATGGATATTTGGGGGGAATTAACATGTTTTTGAAAGTTAATTGGAAAAAAAGGGATAAAGAGGAAGATGGGAGGGATAAAGATACCAGACATAGAGAAAATAACAGGAAATCCCAGGAGCATTGGCAAAAAAGAGCCTCAAGCTATTACTTGAACCTAAAAGAAAATTTCACTGATCTCAGTTAGGTATATTTTAAACCTGTTCAAAAGCCAGACACAGTGGTTGAGAAGGCTGCTTTCGAGTCTCATATCTGTAACCAGTAAAAGCTTATCGCATACAGTACGCATCAGAAAAAAGGAAGAAGTCACTTGTTCTTATCGTCACATAGTCTTTCATCTCCACCATTTGTGTTGGTCCTGTTTCTGTTCCTTGCTCTTCTTTCAGGCTGCATAGTTTCCCTTTTGGCATATTCATCTGCTACAGCACTTTCTATATATTTCATATATTTTGGGAACTTGGGGTTGAACGTACAATCTTCTATGCAGTCAGCAAACGTATAACAGCTATGAGCAGGATTTTTTTTAAAACAGGATTTTTTTAAGCTCAAAAAAATAAAAGAAATCCTAAGCAACTTGCATGGCAGTCAAAAGCCTGGGAATCTTCTTACTTTCATGTGGAAAATCTCATCTTCCTGTCACCTTTCAAATTCCCCCCTAAGTTTCATTTCCATTAGTTAACTCTTTGTTAATTAGTGATTATTTATTTCTAATCTGGTGCCCGACATTAATAAAAAACCAAACCAAAACAAAAAAACACCCAAACAACAAAAACCAAAACAACATTCCCTGACCCAAATAGGAATTTTATACAAGAAACAGCATCTCGCATGACCTTTAATTGATTTCAACCTTTGTCCTTCCCCTTTGACAGGGCTGCAGGCTTAGGCTTCCTCTATTCCCTGTCCCATCTCCTTGCAAGCCACATCCCACAGCCACCAGGTGCCAGGCTTTATGGGACTGCTCCTGAGGTGGACTTCCATAACTGAGTAAGATCTGTCACTGACTTGGACTTGGGCTGGCACTAGCTATTTGCCATGATCAGTCTGTGCTCAGGAGCACAGTCTTTTTTACCTTGCCAGAAGTGCTCCTATTGCAGCTGGTCCCCCAATTCTGCTGAATGGAGGAAGGCTCTCTTAATTGTTGTGTTCCTTATTTCCTCTACTTTCCCTTTGTTTGTACTCTGAACAAAATTAGTTTAACAATTCTCAAGTATCTGTGATATTGCTTTACTTCAGCTCCATTTCTTGTTTAATTTTTTGTATAGCTATGCCAACAAATCTACACAGTAAATATCCCAAAACCAGGCCAACAGACAACAGTAATAAATAATTACAACAAAGCTTTAATTCCAGAATCCCTTTTTTTGCCTGACTTCTATTTACTGTCACTAGTAACTCAAGCATGAGTGGCGTACTTTAAGAGAGCTTGCAGGATTTGCTTTCAAATACTAAAATCCGCAAAGTTAGGACCAAATCCTCTTAGGTTTTTGCAAAAACTAAGACATATCTATGGTGCCAATATGCAACTTAACTAATAAGTATTTTCAAAAAGGCTTATTTGAATTCTCTAAAAGGTAGGATTTCTGAATTCCAAAATCTACTTTGCTATGTGTAGATAAGCATGCCTATAGACTGAGGGAAAAACTGATAACATGAAAAATAATATGAGCTTTAAACAGTGAGTTAACAAGACTGTCCTAGAGAATTACTGACAACAAATTTACATTATCTGAGTTGAATAAGCATACATTGTTTAATAAATCTGTCAGTACAAGCCGTTTCTTTTTACAGCATGCTGTGCAGTATTCTTTATGCTTCTGGTTAGCAGGTAATGTTGCTAGTAAGTTTTGAAGGCAAAGTAGATGTGTGTTATCTATGGAGTACATAACTACAAAAAATAGCTGATACAACAGAATGCTATAAATTTCTCTATGAAATTATATAGAAGTATATAAAATTCTTATACTCCACGTATTTGTCTAATTTCCACTGCCAGTTGTCTTGACTTAACTTAGTAATATACAAAGTTTATATGTGCCTTGTGGGTAAAGCTTTGTAAGATCACGTCCTAAAATATTAGTACAGAATGAGATGGTCACCTTCAGTGGGTGATTTATCTCATTCTCTTAGAGTGGGATGGATCACCCTCCAGAGGTGACTGCTTCAGGGACTTCTTCAGTTACTAGGAAGACTACGTAGATAACTAGGTGAGATGTGGTTTTCCTCATACTACCCTTAAAATTATAGCCTAGAATACCAGGTACCTCATTATTTACTCAAACAGAAGCTCCTTTGCTGTGGACTCTCCTTGCACAGGTTCAAACATTGTGTAGTTTTGAGGACAGGTTTTTCAGATTCTGGTTAAAATATTCACAGCACCCACAGTTCCTTCAACATTATTCTTGCTTACAAACCTAGCTCCTTTTATTTTTAATCGAATATCAAAATGAAAAAGAAATAAAATCCAATAATTTAATGCTCCATTTTTTTTTCCCATACAGCTGAAATGAGTATTTTGCTCAGCATTCTATTTTTATATTATATCTTCATCTATATACCAAAAACTGTTACCACAGTGAGATTTAACCATTTTTTCATCTCGTGGAAGGAAGTAACTCTGTAGAAAACTTTTTTTATAATTGTACCCAATTCCTACTGTTATTGCAAATTCATCACATCAGTATATCAAACTAAGATATTATTGTAGGTGTTCCTAAGTTGTGCAGTGTAATAGTGTAGTGTTCCTAAGTTCATAGGCTGGACTTGATGATTTGGAAGGTCTATTCCAGCCTTAGTAATTCTGTGATTCTGTGTCCCAAATAATTTTTATTTATGCTAAATAAATTATTGTTGAGATTAAGGTTTTTCATGTGTCTCTCATTTGAGAGGTCTCTCATATATTACTTTATATTTTATAGTGTGTTATAGCTCAAATAGAGGCTGACTGATGTCATACCAACTGAGGAATGGAGCCCATACCTAAAAGTCAGGTACTTTTTTTCTTTGTGCAGGGGTGGATGTGAATGAATGGATGAATATGCTTTCAAATAGGATGCTGTCTGTATGTGTGTGTACTGCAGATGTACCTCTGTGAAGATGAGGAAAATAAAGCAGACCACAGAGAAGAAAAAATATCAAATGATATTATAGAAAGTAATGTCTGCTCTTGCTTTGTCTACAGTTTAACAGTGAAGTTAATACACTGAGCACAACCACTAGTTAAGCTGTTTTCTTTTCACTAACAAAGTTTCAGGAGGAACCTGCTAACAGTGGGAGAGTTCCTAACGTTTTTAGACAAGGCAGGACAGCTTGTGCAAACACAGCCTCTCTATATAGCCTGGGAAAGATTTGAGAGTCCCCACCCTTTCTGTTAGGAGGAAATTACCACTACCAGGCCACAACAATGCGGATAAACACCAGAGCCTAGAGCCTGCGTAACTCAGGTAAACACAGGGCTTCCTGCCATGATGAAAACCACTGGGCACTTCTTTCAAGTCATTCTTCTTACACAGTGTCAGATGTGAGTGTTTAAACAGTTAGCATTTCCTCAGAGAAATACTTATTCTTTTGGCTGGCTAGGCCTGAGTAAGTCTTTTATGCTTTCAGAAGTAATCTTGTTAATGTAGATTTCTGGACACATTTGAACAGTCTAGTGCAAAATGGCACCTAGTTTGGAAATAAGTCTTGGGATATTTTACAGGACCTACCTACTTTTTACATACAGCTTTCTTAAAATCCACTGGATTTTAAGTTCACGTTAGAACCACAAACTCATGGTTACAAAACGCCAAGCAGCAGTCAACGGCAGATGAAAGAACAGTATGTCCACTGAGTCCACATTTAAATGAAGAAGTGAGTTTGAGCCCTGGGATCACACTCTGGATCTTTGTCACTTGATCACTCAGACTGAGAGTTTATTGCCTGAATGAACTCTGTTTCTTCATCAACATATGCATCTGAGTTTGAAGAGCAGGGGTGTGAGTGGAGCAGGGGCAATATGGCCCAGGTGCTTACCTGGCAAGGTGCTAAAACTTGGTCAAGACACCTACCTGGAGTTGGGAATTGCTACCAAGTCTAGCAGTCTGTACTCAAGAAAAGAATCAGGCTCCTTTATGTCTGTCTCTCTTTTGTCCAGAAGCCCTGTGAACTATTTCTTTAACATTCAGTCTACCAGAATAGAGCTATGTATTGGCCCTCTGCATGGGAGAGTGGTTTTTGTTCCTAATGTCTGGTGATCACCAATAAGGACTCTGGCACTATCAAGGAAAGCCTGGCAACAATTTACATGAATACTAAATAAAATTATTAAAGATCTATTTGGGAATAGATCCAAAAGTCACAGAATGTATAAGAGGCAGTTAGATGTCTATTAGCAATAAAAATGGAACTGACATCTCTACTTGGTACTAAGGTAAAGAGCCAGGTATCTACTCTGGCCAAGTCCCTTCATGGTATTGGCAGTTGGGAGCCTAAATTTTATTTCTGGAAGGTCCAGAGGTTTTGTAATATCTGGAATGGAAGCAAAACCTGCCATTATAGCAAACTGTAAACTTCAACCATGTCAGGAAATCTCTAATCATAACATGAACCATCTATACTTTATATACCCAAAAGTAACAAGAAATACAAAGGTGACCAACACATAAATGAGGTGTTTCTTAAAAATTTATGAACTCAACAGCACAGATCTAGAAAACGGAATTCCTTTTTGTCTTTTTAAAAAACATTTCCTATGATTGCTATGCAATTGCTGTTGATGAGTTTGGCTACCCCAACATTACTTTTCACTTTGCCCATTACCAGAGTAGTTAAGATCCAGTTATCTGCTAGCTTCCTTTCATATCTGCTAAGGTTTTTTCTACAGTATGCAGCCACAGGAATAATTTCTCTGGCTAGTTGTCATACCTCATTTTTTTCTTTCAGCTTTGTGATCATAACAATGACAGGGCTGTCTTCTTGCCAAACCATCTGCCAGAAATCATTCACGGTATTAATCATGGGTCCCTGAGTTGCAATGAAAGCCTTCTCTTTACCTCCATATCCCTGGTTTAGAAACAGATACAAAAGCATTTACTTTAAATTCACATGGTTGACCAAGATTGAAGGTGAATGTTCTAGGAGAGCAGAAATACGTATATGGAATTTTTTTTTTAAATAAATAAATAAAAGAAAAAGAAAAAAAGTGTTATTTGCACTGAAAGCATTTATGACTAACAGTAGAGCAGATCAGAAATTTTTCAGTAGAACAGTTTTTCCTCTGGAAACCACTGATTCGATGGATCCAAATGGTCCTGAAAATACATCAATCCCTCTCAAACTTTCCTGCTTACTTGGCTTCTTCTAGCTTACTCTGTTCTCCAAATTGTTGGGGCTTTCCATCATCCAGTGGTACTTTAATCCATGTTTTATACTGGTGCAGTGTTTACAAGATAGTTTACAGTCAACAAGCTCCAGGAAAAAGATGAGAACTGTAAAACTGGTTTCTACAAATATTCATGACAAGAGAAAAGATTTAAAATACGTGAATGCTTGTGGAGTCAAAGATTTCACTATGCATCCTAAGGGAGAACAGTTTTTATGACACCTTATAGGAGGGGCAGCATATCAGTACAGGGAGTTCTGAGACACACAAATGTATAGTAAGTCAAAGAAAGGTCAGGCAAACAGTGGTGAAGAAAAGGAAAGGGAAAAGCAAGAAGAAATGGGAACAGAAAGATTACCTTCTTGTTTTTTCATTACGAAGGAGAACTGGTGATGTTGTGCAGTGACAGGGTGCCTAACTAATGCAGATCAGGAAAGCCTGGCAGTGTCTGAAGAGGAGAATGGGTGGAGGATGGTGCAGGAGCCTCTAGCCATGGGTCTTCCTTTTGGGTGCCTTTCTCCTCAACAGCTGTTACTCATTGCATGAAACAATGGAACAGACCCTCAGCTGGTATAAACGGTCTGGGACAGACCCTCAGCTGGTATAAACGGTCCTCCTCACCACCAATCTGCCTGAACATACTTTGTTCAAGATAGGTCTGTCAGGATCCCAACAAGCCTAGTGATATTGCATACATGGATGTGACATTTCATTTCATTGCTGGGATATATTTTCTTCTGCAGTTGCTAACAGTTCAACCAGTGTTAGCAGCGGGAGAAATCACTATGTGTTGGCCTGAAGAGAGGCAGCATGGGGAAAAGAGAGACGTCAGAAGTCAAAACATGGCCTGACTGATGGAAATGTTCTCTCCAAAGAGAACTGCTCTGCTTAGTTAGGTGATGATGTCTTTCATACAAGACAATACAGGATGTAAAGTGAGGCAGGGTAAGGGGCATGGGGGATGTGTATGCATATATTAATGTCCTGTTATTTAAATAAGGAATATCATTGTAGAGCTATGAGGCCAAATTTCACTTGCACTATCACATTTATTCCAGCCGAGGACCTGGTACATAGCTCTAATCAAAATGTGTAACTTTGCAGGTAGAGGACTACACTTGTAAAATGTGACTGAAGTAGCTTTGTAGTAGTCTATTCAGCATATACTTGTCATGAGTTCTAGAAGGCTCTGCATGTGTCTGTGATTGAGGGTTATAATAGAGCTGACACTTGGAAATAGTGCATTCCAACAGGATTCATGCTGATAACATCTCTGTAACCATTCAATAGAGGGAGTAAAATGTGAGTAAGTGTGTGTGCTGGTGCACATGTGTATAACTTGTTACAGGATTTATTTAATTAGATAACTGATGATTTTAGGAATATCAATTGATATAGTTATTCAGGAAAAAACCCCATCACCACTGTACTTGTTTATGGATAACATGACTACAATGAGGAACCACACAGTCTATATTGCTGTCGACTCTGATCTCTACTAAAATACAGGTATCTCTGTTGCTGTTAAAAGGTAATCCTCTTTTGCCTATTGTAAGGCAGCAGGACAACATGAAACAGTAAATACTGAAGTAAACAAATAGTAATGTATGTGTTTCTTAAGTTTTTTATAAATTATTTGATAAATTGTTTTCTCATTGCTACCATTTTAGTACATTCATGGCTATGTGGTCTTTGTTACAAATAGCTTATAAAACTATTTCTATCACACCAATGTAGACAACAAGACTAGGAATTATCAGTGAAGATGGGTAGGAAGAAAATGAGTGGCACCTTGGCAAAATCAGCTATTCATGTGGAAAATCAAATATTGTCTCAAAAACATATGAGTGTATATTTACTTACCCTAATGTAGTTAGCATTTATGTAGGTACTCAAGGAGTCAGATGGATTTTTTGGTTTCAAATACACTCTGCTTAGAGGATCTAAGAGCACAAGGAAGATGGAAATTGAAAAGAAAACCCATAATTAGAAGATTTCTATAGAGAATCAAAGACTTGCTGAAGAAAATAATCTACTGTTATTTGGGGTTGTCAAGCACTAATGCATTATGCATCACATTCTCCCTTCTGCAAAGGATAATCACATGTAACTAAGGTACACCTATACTGCACAATGCTGGGTTGCATACAAGTATCTCAGCAAGCTGTGGGCATTGAAGCAATGCTATTCAGATCCAGGCAATATTTAGCAAGGTCCAGTCTGCCTGTGTTTGAGTATCAAGCTAACCTGCCTAGACTGTCTCAGAAACCTGTGTCATATCTTTGTTGAATGCTAGATAAGTACACCAAGTCCTTTGGATTCAACTTTGATAGCTTTTCCTGAAGCTGTTCCAATGACTGCAGTTGGATTTAAATTAAGAAAAGCTCTGCCTGGAACAAAATCAGCTATGTGCTTTTATACCAGTTTAAGTTCACTGTAAGGGCTGGACTGGACTGGGTAATCCAAATTCTTCCCTTCAGTCTTGCATTCTCATCTGACACAATTTGTGACTGTTTGCCACATTACAGGAACATATTCCTTCATGCCCTTCTTTCCTTCCCTGTCTTGGATGATCTAGAATACAGTGGGGGCCAGTTCTGTCCAGTACAGAGCTGGGGGTTACTAAATCCTTCCTGCAAAGGATGCTTTGCTTGCTCATTTGTGATAACGTGATCCCCATGTATTACTCTTTTGGAATTAAAGCCAGTAAATTCTCAATTACACAGTGTAACAGAATGGGATAAGGAGGAGTGATGTGACTATGTTGTGGCTGTCTAAGGGCACACTTTGACTTTCTTCACACCTTTTCTGAAAAAATATTCTCCTGTTAGCAAAATCATATGGAAATATTTATGTAATGAAGAAAAAAATCTTCTGCCAATTTTTGGAAATAATTTATTAGAATCAGCAGGCTTTTGACAGTATACAGACACCTATTTGTTTGGAAATAGTCTCTGGGTAGCTGCTTTGCTGAGTGCAATCTAGGTGATGTGTTCAAAGATACACATGTAGATGCTGAACTGGAGCGTGGTAAGAGAACACTATTATGTGGCCCTGCTGTTTACACAAGAAATACATAATTGATGTATACATGCTGTAGCAAAAGCTGGGATTTTCAGAGTTGATTTCAGATTTCTTTTGTGACTTTTCATCCTGTTCCTAAGAACAAGATAAAACCTTTGTAAATCAAAGGAAGAGGAGGGATGATTCCAAACATACTTTATGTCCTTTTCCCACTGGAGGTCACATGAGCATCTTGGAAAGGAGTGCAGCCTTTGCAGGACCCAGGCTGCTATTTTGAAAATACATATCTTAAAAACGTGCAAATGAATGCAAGACTTCAAAGCCTGTGCATGTAAGTCTTGTCCTCTGTGTTAATAGCACAACATGAACCCTAGTTAGCTTGTGTTAAAATCTCTTTGTACTAGCTTACCCAACTTTTTCACTTAGAACTTTTTTTTCCCCTCTTAACAATATGAGGACAGGAAACCTCTCATTCCTTCTCAGCACAAAATGATTATTAGCCATTTCCACAAATGCCTCAGGCTACGTGGCCTTGAAAAAACACCCGCTTCCTCTAGCTCACACAATGCCTTCGATTCTGGTGTAGCTTGACCCCTACCTTAAAAAACCTCTTCCAAACAGACTCAACATCCAGTTTAATTACCATGTCTTGAGATAAATCCTTCTGTTACTAAGGAGCAGCCAAATGAGTTTCATAATTTCTGAAGCCTCCTTCCAACTCCAATCAACGAAACAAACACTGCTTCCGAATGAGTGTCTTTTATAAATTAACAGTCCTGATCTGTTATGAAATAGGCAAGTGCTGCAAACTCAGCTCTGAAATGAGGAAAACCTGAGTGCCTCTAAAGATCCAGAGCCACTAAGCAATCATCAGACACAAGTGGAAGTAATTAGCTTCCTCCTGAATGACAAATACCTTGGAGGTAATAATCTTTTCCTCAAGGATGGCAAAGTCTGAGAGTCTGGAGATACAGCAGAAAGATGCAGATGGTGGCTGCAAGGCTGGATTCATCAATGTTTGTAAAGCATCTTGAAACACAGCAGAGCTGTTAAGAACTAAAATAATTACTAATAATATATGTCTCCTATGATTTTTACTGAGGCAAAATTACTTATGTTTCCTCCTGCATATCTAGGAATTTAACATACTAATAGTGGTTTGAATTTACCAGGCTGGAGGAATGGAAGGGTGTTAAAGGGGCTGGAGCTTGCCCTCATGAGACTGCCTGGTACAGGAAACAAGCTGGGCTATATGCTAGCATTGCTGGACAGCCTCCCCCACTGCCATCAACACTGGAGATTCATCCACTTCACGAGCACCACCTGTCAAGAAAACATGGGGCTTTGTCCCCTTGTAAAGGCTGTATTCATTGTACACTGGGTATGATGACCTGTGGTCATTTCTTATTCTTCCATTCTGACTACTACTTTCTGAATTCTTTAAAGCATGGGTACATTTGCATTTGTAGCATTTCCAGATGAAGTCATTTGTCTAGTCCAGTCCTAGTTGCCTTACCAACAGTAGGACTGAAATACTGTGAGATGGGCTGACCTTAAGTTGTTTCTGTTTTGTGAGCAGGAAACAAAGTTTGTGAGGCAGACTGTTTTCACACTTGCAGCCCAAGCGATCATAAATCTTTCAGATACTGAAACATTTTTAAATTAATACCCCTCTATTTTTCCTGGTTTTGCCTGCAGTCTATCAACGAATTATGGACACTAGTATTATTTTGTAAATATTGTAACACCAAATGTGAAAGAATAGTACCAGACTGCATTCACAATCTCTGCCAGGTGCAGAATTAGACTTGCTAATAATACAGCTGCCTCAAAACACCTTTTGTATAAAACACCCCTAAACTATGCATCATTTTTAAATCCGATCTGAATAATCTCCTGGCATTTCCAGTATAATTGGGAATTTCTCAATGGACAATTTAACAGATTTATCATGGTGAGTGCTTCTGCATTTTAAAACATACTTCAGTGTTGCAAAATAGTTTCATTCATGCAAAGAGAATCTTTCTTATCTACTAAAAATAAGGTCTGTCTAATATCCATTTACATTTTTAATTATGCAGTCTAATATAGGTCAGTTATTATAATCTTGGCTATTTACAAATTTGTAGATGGTATGATAGTGGTGTCCACAACTAGGACAAATTCTGTTGACTCACATGGATATACAAAAATGCTTTGATGAACCCATGTTGAATTCCACTAAGGTTAAACAGGTTTTCTCCATCTGCTTTGTAAATATGATTTTTTTTCTTCAGTCTTTGAAAGCCTACCAGTGATTGTATTGCCTTCAGTAGCAAGCAGGATTGGAGCAAAGATGGCCATTCATAGTCAGGACTGTAATGCAAGGGAGCTTGAAAATTCTCAACATCAAGACAATGTTTTTCCAGCATCTGTCTATAAGCTTGCATAATAAAGCGCTTTGTTCATATGATTTAGATTTATATTTCCCCTTGTCTTTAGCTGGAGCGCCAGAGGCAATTTTAGCACAGGCACTTTGAGCAAAAGCCTGTGGATTTGTGGGTCTGACGCACCAAGTGCTTTCTACCCTCATGCTTCTGTGTGTCTGCTGTTCTGCTGTGAGTGTTTTCATGCAAGCTTTTGCCCCGGGGGTTACTCTTCAGAAAGGGCTAAGGAATGACACCCTTGGCTGAGTTGCACACACGAAGATACTCACATATTAGCCTTAAACCACTTGCTCCTTTGTAAGCAAGAGCCCACACATGCTTGGAAGCACCATGAGAATTCTGCTTCTGATTTGAGGTGGAAAAGTGAGATAGGAAGGGGAAAAGGTACAGGGCTTTAAAACTGAGGTCCTGCTGCAAGGACATGTAGCAGGAGCTGCAGGAGACAAGCAAGCAAAGGTGAAGATGTGGATTAAGAGGATGGGGAGAGAGCAGCAGGGCTGGTATTCTGCCACAAGGATGTGACTGTGGTGAGAGGCTAGAAAATCTGTGTGCAGGATTTGGAACCTGCTTAGAGGAACTAAGAAATGCTGTATGTGGATGGCAGAGGGAAAGCAACTGAAGATACAGAAAGGGGGGTTTAACAGGACCAGTGGGTGGGGTCACAGTCAGGAGGAAGTATGGAGAAACAGTGATTTTAAGGATCTCTTTAGGCACTTGCCTCTCACCTGAGACCATCCTAGCATTAGCTGTATTAGCATATTATTTTAAAAAGGCAGCCTTGTGTTTGTATAAGAGCATTGGCTATGTTAAACTGCAACTGGAACATCTTTCATAGAAATGTAATATTTCCTGCACTTTATGGTTTTCCACATAGAATAATTTTCATTAGGCATTAATTTTATTTCACACAAGTGTGTCTGGCTGGGTAGTGTCTATTAACATGAATGTGCTCTCACACACCCTGTCACAGAATTATCTCTCAGAAAATGAGAACAGCCTCCACAGCACAGAGGGTGGAGCTGCCAGGACTGGGCATTTTAGGAGATAATCCATCATGTCAAATGTCACTTGTCACCACAGGTGCCCCGATTCAGGAGACGCACCCAGTGCTGGGAATGGAAAAGCTGATGTGGGTGTCCGAAGCAGCGGGCTCCTATCATCTGTGCAGGAAACCAGGAAGGCTGTTCTATTTAATCACACAAATCATTTCCAAACCCTTTTGGATTGGGTGTGGGAGTGTGCGAATATTTATTATGAGCATGTGCCTCAATCCTCAAAGTATCTTCTTTGAAAGAGTCTGGTGCTAACACACAACAGACCTTTTGTTTTCTGTCAAGGATGGTTACAAAGTGCCTGTCAGTGAGTAGCTGTGGTGCACACTGGCAACGTGCTTAGACTGAAAATGTGCTGTGGAGTTAGCGGCACGTCCCGACTAACTAGAGGTAAAAACACAAAGGCATGCTGGTTCTCAAAGCTCATCAGCATCAACCATGGCCCAGCTGTCGTGTCCCAATTCAAAACACATGCTGCAGTGAAAAAGGACTCATTGCATTTGCAAGGCATTGCTGAAGGCGAACCTGAGAGTGGCTGGCGCAGCTCGGACACAAGATGCTATGGGAAAGGGACAAGTCCTTCCAAAAATCTGCACATCAGGCGGAGGGAGGCTTGGCAATATCCTGGCTCCACTGCAGCTGATGGCAAAAGTCCTGCTGTCGTCAAAGGGGTCAGGATTTCACCCTCCGTGTACATCCTGTTGACACTGGGCCAGACTCTAAGGGACACTGAATTTTTTGGTTATTTGGTGTACAACTCACATTCGGTTACTTACTTTCTTTAATCTTCCCTTCAGTATTCCTAGATTGCACTCAGATGCACGCAGCTATTGGTTGCCATAGATGAACTAATCTTGAAGACTATGGAAATTTTCCTGGGGGCTGAGGGAAAGTGAGGACTCCACACAGTGAGTTTCTTTCCCAGCTATGTTTCACATTTCTGAGACTTATCTAAGTGGCTGAAGGCCATCAGTTTTCATTAATTTGACTGCAAAGCCTTTGTATGATGTGAACAAACTACAGTGTGTTCAGGCTCATTGAGAGAAATTTTGCCTAATTTATGACTAACATATAACATAGATCTACAAGGAGATGATTAGAAAACAAATTTCTAGTTGATAGGATATGCTGTTGTTCTAAAAGTATTCTTCATTACAAACATAAGCAAAGGGATATGTTTACATTTTCCTGTGTGAGTATCCTCCAACATTTTGAATCACTGAACTTTTCACTTTGGTGGTGTCCAAATTTATAAAAACTCAACTATTCATGTCTATACTTAGTGCAGTGTTATAACTTCTGCAACCTTTTTTGAATCTGAACACAAACCAAAATGATTAATAAAAGAGAAATGGAATATCTCATTATCCACCAACATATGTTATAAAAGTACTTGCATTTCAGAGAAACACGTATTTTGAAGGAAAACTATTCCACTGAAAAGTTCTCAATCACCTCTAATTATAAGAAAGCAATTATTACTTGATCAGAAACAAATAATTTGGGCCAACAATAATACAAAAATAGTATAGCCAGGCATAACAAATTTACAGCAAAGATGAGGCAGCACTGTGTGAGAGGGATTTTCTTACTTATGTAAACAGATTTCCACAAAGCCAGTTAGTGTATGGAGAAGAAAAAAAAAAAAAAAAAAAAAAGAAAACACACTAGAGGACTTATAAAGATGGAATTCAACTACAAGAAAGGATAGTATGCACTTGTTGGTTTTTTTTTGTCTGGGCCATTTAATGTTTGACAGGATCCCAAGTAGCTTGACCCAACCAGAGGGAAATCAGTGACTGCAAGATGCAGTGGGCTGTGATAGAGGCAATAGTCTTGGTCTTCTCATCCTCCAGATGGCAGGAGCTACTGTGAGGCATGGCAGACTTCTCTCTACCCATCTGCCTGAGCTGTCCTCCAGATAAAACCAGCACGCACCAAGGCTCCATCTAAGTAAATGGTTGGGATTCCCATCCAAAGTGTGTGTGCTGACTAAGGCATCCAGTGAGAGTTCTGCATTTGCCAGTCCTACAGCAGTAGGCTTTTGGGCTTTTGTTATCTTTGTACATAGACTATAAATATATTTATGAATGGGTACACAACAATCAAAGATAAAGGCAGCTAGATTTTCACAGTAATATGTTCTTAAAGCAGGACTAAATGTCATAAACCAGAGGCTAACTCACTTACTTGGCAAGATTGTTTTGTAGCGATTTTTAGTTCCATGACTTGGGATGTCAATTTCTTTGGGATCCACAAAATTCATTGGTATTTCCTATAAAAAATAAATTAAATCAGATTGGTGTTTCCAAAGAAGCCATACAGGAAATTATCACCAGAAGGCCATCTGCAGTTACACAACTGTCTTTTGACATCAAAGTTATTAAGAATAAAAGTGGTTCCCACCTCAAGCCTGTCAACACCCTTCCTTTAATAAACACAGGGAGTTGCATATTGGAAGGGTGACTTCCAAGAACACTTCGGATGAATTATTAAAAGCAAAGTTTTTGCAGGATGAGGAGAGAGGTTAAAATGCACAATAGTTCTAGAAAAGTGGAGTTGAAAAGTGCAGTACCATAGCAGAAAAAGTGCAACATTTTACATAATTGGGGAAGAAACTTTCAAAATAGTCAAATATTAATATATGGCAAACATATTTTTTCTAAATTTTGTGCAAAATCCTTAATAATGTCAGTCAGAGACCTCACTTGCTTTTTATAGAAACTAATAGAATGAAGTGCCTTAGTCTTTTGCATTCAGTGACTCAAAAGTGTAATAAAAATCTGAAGTTATTTCTCTTGATTCTCATTTTGATCTTTTAGTAACTGATTGGCATTGCCTTCTTTAAATATGAGATGTGCAAGGAACTAATGGAACAATTTTTCAATAAGTTCCAAAATATACAAATTATAAACTCCTGATCAACTTAAAATTACTGGTTTTAAAATTGTTTGTCAACATGAGAAATAAAAATCCTCCAGTTTTTCACTGATCAAAATGTTTCAGCTGGTCTAAGAGAATAATTTTGTAACTTTGATTTTGAGGTCCTGAGACACTTTTAATGTTCTAACAATTGAATTTTAAAAATCTTTTGAAAATGGCAAGATGAAACATGTCAGGTTTGCTTGTTTTCCTGATTATGTTGGATGTTTTACCAACCAATAGAATTTGGCAAAATCACCTTAAAAATTATTCAGTTGTCTCAAATCTTTGGTTTTTTACTTTTTTTTTTGGTCACTATTATTTCAATTATCTTAGAGTAAGCTGGAATTTGATCTACGGTAAATTAATACTTCTACTTAAAGCACACTCATTCCTAGAGACTTGAAAACTTAATTGCTAGCCTGGGATATTTACTCAAAGAGACAGCAGCATGTTAAATAATTGCCTCTTTACAGAAGCATAGGAACATGAGAGGGCACAAATGGTATGTTCCTATCCTATTTAGTGCAAGCCTCCTTTGACTTGCACCACTGAAAAATTAACTTAATGATTTTCCTCCAAAATCAGATGGTTTCTAACTCCACAGGCACAGGCCTGCACAAGACTTTGGCCCAGACAAAATTAATGGCCACTGTCCTTCAGACCCAAGCTCTGGTCCTGCCCAACATGACTGGCTGCTACAGGGTATTTTTAGAGAAATAGTGATGAGGCCCCTAACACCTTGCCAAGGATGCACCCAACAGCAAATCTTTACATGGGTTCACCAAGCAGAGGAAACTACCTTCTTAACTTTCTAGTTGGAGAGAATAAAAAGATAAGTCAAATTTAGATAGGTCATAATGAATTGCTTGGATTCTTTTCTGCTTCTCAACATGGCTTCTGAAAATCTTAACTTCATAAGGCTGCGACTTCTGTGTTGGTTTTTTTCTACCTTCTCTGTCTCATGCTCATGTGTTTAGTGGACCTTTTTATTCTTCCTCTCTCCCTCACTCTTTTACTTCCTTGATTTCTTTCTTGCTCTTCATCTGACTTCTCAAAAGAATGACTCGCTGCCTCTCATTTCAGGCCAGTCAAAGTGTTGCTGCTAAGATACACCTTCCTTGCAGATATTTCAGACAATCCTTTTTCAGCTCCCTGTACTGCTATCCGTATGATGCCTGTGCTAAGCACAGGGTCTTCTCACTTTTAAGACTCCACTGACTGCCATTCCTTCAGGTCAAACCATCTCACTTCTGTCCTGCTTCTGATATCCCTTCCTCCTCTATGGAACTATAAAATGAGGTCCCACCCTCCTCTCATACCCAGCTCAGACTTTCACTCCTTCCCAGTGGTGCCCTCTGCAAGACTCTTTCTTTTGGCCCTTGGGCTCTGATTTGTCCTAAATGGCTCTAGTATGGGCTACTATCTGACCTAGAGCTTCCCTTGTTCAGTTCTGGCTTAGTATAAACAGCACCAGTGCATGGCTTCTGAAAGGTTTCTCTGCTGAACTATAGACCAGCTGAGAGCAATATGTTAAGTTGGTGTTTAATGTGATCCATGGCTGTCATCTACAATGACTGGAAAAAGATGTGTGAGGAAAAGTCCTCTGTCTGCACAGCAAGAGGCAGTCAATGGGGTTCTTCCATCTGCCTGGATGTATCCCTCTCGATGACTGCTGAAATTTTAAAATAGTTTATCAGTTGGCAAATTACTGACAGATGCAGAAATGCCACCAGGTTGAAAAGAGAAATGCATTTCTCTGGGCCAACAAGGTCAATTAATAATATTAATTGCTTACATCCTGTAAACACTTTCTAGTCAGTGGACTCCTCCCAGTAGTAAGTACTTCTGAGGCCAAGGGCACAGACAGAAATCTGACAATACATCATGGATCACAGCCACAGACAAGTAATTTATTGTGAAAGTGGCTGTAAAAAGCAAGACATTATTCCAAAAAAAAAAAAAGAAAAAAAAAATCAGGATATTACAGGGACAATGTTCCTGCTAATGTGGGGGAAAATAAGCCAAGCAGATTGCAAATAACGTGAACATGTGCAAATTCACATATAAAGTTGGTAGCTATTTTGCAAAGATACATTTATTTGTTATATTAAACATATATACATATTATGTATATAATTAAATAATTGCAAATAATGTATCAACTACACACATTCATGAGCTTAATTGAATGCGTGCAATTATAGATGCATATGCATATATGTCTTTGTTCATATACTACTTCATCTCTCTGGGTGAAACACTTCTAACAGGAATTCTGACTCACGTTAGCCTTTAAATGTTATAAATGTTCATGTATTCAAAGAGCTATGATTTGGGTCTCTGAAAGCATTGAAGAAAATGTGGCAAAATTTAGAAAAATTCAGGCAGATAGCCATTATGCCCATCCCTTCATTTTTCTGAGAATCAAATTTCCTAGATTTAACAGTCTGGCACTTTGCCATGCAGAACTGTATTTCCTCACATTCCAGTATTTCCGGAATAATTATTTTTTCTGTTCTGTCACCAACTTCAGACATTCTGTCTTTTGAATAGTAGCAGCTCAGGCTACTAAAGAAGTATATGCTGGACAGTATATTTCTTCTTCCTTGCAAATCAGGTGCATTCTCCCAAGTAAAAGTAGCCAACATTTTTGTTAGCATTAAAGAAAAGAAAAAAAAATATGAAAAAGAAAAATAGCTCTTTTTTCTGAATAGATATTATGGGAAAATATTTTGATGATAACTCACCATTTTTTACAATAAAAAAAATTAAGTTAGTGCCCCCTTAATTGTTAATAAAAACCGTAAATGTTAATTGAAGAACTAAAAAGAATCCCAAACTGCTCATGTTTTGGTTTTCCACTGAAATCTTTGAACGTTTCTCCTCTTTTTTGCACTCTTGGAAGGTTTTCATGGGAACTAATAACTTTAGTCTCGAGAAGACTGTCTTATTGTATTTCTTTAGCTAGTTAAAACAAGCTGAGTGAGCAGAATGAGTGAAGGTTATATACTGTGTTCTTTGCATGACTCAAGTTCCTACTAAAGCTATTATCTGTGGCAAGGAAGATATTAAACAGGTACTGCTCAACAGCTTTATCTTAAAACACATTTTAAAAAGTGGTTTGAAAATGGAATAGACAAGCCATGATTTTTTCAATAAAATTCTGTGGAAACATTGAATGGCCAGTCATGTTGTGCCTCCCTGAGGAACAAATAAAATA
>JANIJG010004757.1:0-10444 GCA_024611175.1 Megaceryle torquata | reverse complement strand
CAAAAACAACAACAACCACCAAAAAAAAAAAAAAAAAACCACCAAAAAAACAAACAAAAAAAAAACACCCACACAACACCCAAACACCACAAAAAAACACACCACACAGCCCAAACCCACGATGCTACTCCAATAAACTAAGAAGTCTAAAAAAAACTTTCATTACATCCCTTAACTCTATGCAAGTGTAAGAAAATCTTTCACTGACCTCCTGGTGTCATAATCTAAGGTCAATCCATTGGGCCATCCTAGGTCAGTGTTAATCAGGATTTTACGTTCAGAGCCATCCAAGTTTGCCCGTTCAATTTTAGCAATGTGACCCCAATCTGTCCAGAAGAGATACCTGAAGAGATAAAAGGCAAGTGTAAGAAAAAAAAAGAATGTTTCATTTAGCCCAATGAAAGTTTTGGTTATGAATTAAACTGCCAGATTCTTCAGGTTCAAAAAAGATCATGTGGTCTGTAGCTTCCTTCTCCCAGCTATCTGCCTAACCTTCCAATTCACTACCTGCCTGATTATACCTGTCAGAGCCAACCCCTTACTGGTACCTGCAGATTCACACAGCACATTTCTTCCTCCCACAGCCTCCTTTTCCAATCTGGCTCTGCACAGCCCTTCTCCCTGCCCCACCAATACCCTGTACCTACCCCTTCTTGGGAAAGACAGCAATAGCTCGGGGCTCATCTAGGCTGTTGTTGATCAGCACTTTCCTGGAGCTTCCATCCAGTCTAGCTACTTCTATGGTGTTGCGTCCTGTGTCTGTCCAGTAGAGGTTCCTGGCAACCCAGTCCACTGCCAGACCATCTGTGGTCTTCAGACCCTGACCAATAACAGTTTCCATGTTGCTGCCATTCAGATCAGACCGCCTGATGAAAATCAATGACAAATGTCAGGGAGGAACAGGTAACTCCTGGAAAGCCTTCACACCCCTGCATGCAATCCCCAGCAACCACAGGGTCCACTTCATATTGTGACCTCCCTACTATCTTTTGCCTTAGTCTCCAGCAGGTTAAACACACCTTCAGCATTTAGGTCAGTGATACACGTGATGCTGGGTACCAAAGACAAGTGTATTGCCAGCATCTCAGTCTCCCCACCTTATTGGTACACTCCACATCTCATTGTGGAACAACCAGCACATGTAGCTGGATGACGCAGGCACCGGCTAAGCAGATGACTGAGACCCACCTGATGACATCAAGGAATACATCTGTGTAATATATTTTGCCATCCACACTATCATAGTCCAGAGAAATTACGTTGTTCAGCTCGGGGACAGGTATGTGCACATCTGTGTGGTCAACGGTGTCCAGTGAGATACGGCGGATGGAAGCACGGCTAGAGAAAAGTAGGTAGGTCTCTGGAGAAGAGTCACATGTCTGCTCATCTCTCTTCAGCTGGATGCCAGTGGGGCAGGCACAGGAGAAGCCAGTGGGATGAGGCAAGCAAAGATGGGAACAGCCACCATTACGAACTCCACATTTATTGAAGCCTTTAGAAATAGGGAAAGCATAGTTTAAGGATCAGTGTGGTCCCACAGACCAAAGCTTTATTTTAAAGGCTACAGATGCGCACAACTTGCTAGCAGCTGAGTTCATGCTTATCAACCCAGCCTTCCTGGGAATCTACAACCCTTTTACAGAGACTGCCTCCCTCCCATCCAAGATTTGTGGTGAGTATGGGCACAACTGGGCAAGGAGAACAGGAAGGCACAGAAGAGGGAGCATTAGGAGCAAAATCTCGATCTACATTCCTTGCATATTATAGCTTTTCCATGGAAAAAGCAACAGCCAAATGCTGATAGATTCACACAACTGCAGTTTAGCTTTATTATTGCTGCAAATGCCAATGCTGACAGAAAGATCCAACCCTGTGAAGAAGCAGTGTGACAACGTAGCAGAGGCCAGGGTGACAAAGAAGCTTCTGTTTCAACTTAGCTGTGCACAGTGGCAAGTAAACAAAGGCATCAGAGAAGCATGCTAAAAGTGCCTGACATATTAGGGTCATTATTTCCACCCCCACCCTGCAACTGAAAAAATACCCAGCATACATTTAGTAGGAGGGGATAAGCCCAGAAGACAGGTGCAGAGAGTGGGAAGACAACAGTGGGGATATGATGGCTAGAGGTTTGGTTAGCTTTAAGTTATATTGTCAAGTTATACTGTCAAGAGTGATGTTCTGCTGTTATTAACCATAGGAGAAACAGCACAGAGCTTTTCGTAGAAGTACGTATTAGGGAAATTCCACCAAAATGAAGCCACAGCAGAAAGCAACAACTCCCAATGAAGAGCAAGAAGGCAAGATGGGATCATATAGGATCCCCAGAAAGTAACCTAAGGAACCCAACTCTGGCACAGAATAGTTGGAGAGTATGACATATTACGAGCAACTAATGGAACAGATTTTGTAGAGCAAAGTGGCAGATAGGAAGTTGAATCCTGCAATGGTTTGAGAAAAATGTCTAGAACTTGAAATAAGGTTTCAGCAGCTAACTTGAAAGGAATTAGTGCCTTTTGGAGTCAAAAAAGGGAAAATGTCCAATGGAAGGAGACTCTTAATAGGGTCATGACTCAGTCCTTTTAAGAAAGTGGCTCTGCTGTGTGTAAGAATGAGGTTGTCAGTACAGTCCGGTGAAAGAAATGAGATGAGGGGGGTCAAAAGGCATAAATGAACAACTGGACCTATGAAGACAAGTAAATGGGGAGAAGTGCAAAAATAGTTAAATGGGATGGAAGAAGAAAAGAAAAGCTGATTTTTGAGACATTACTTCACTGCTTGTGCTTTACACCAAAGGACTCTTTTCAGTGACAGCTCTGAAGGGTGCCCCTAAGTCACCACAGACACTTGCTGATTTGGGAGCAGTCTAACAACTCACCCAGGGACCGAGCCCTATCAACAGCTTGAATGTCCATGAGGCCAGGCAGGTTTGCTCTCACCAAGATGACATTGGCACCAGTGTCCTTGTCAGCCCTGTGAATGCTGCGAGTTTGCCAGTCAGTCCAGTAGATGTAAGAGTCCAGCAAAGTGAGGCCATAGGGATGTTGCACTGGAGACAGCAGGGTGCGACGGTTAGCACCATTGAGATCTGCAGCCTCAATCCGCTGAAGAAAGAAGTAAACATCAGCCCCATAATCAAAACAATGATCCACTTACTAGCAGTTAATATATTAAGGGGTAAACAGAACCTAAGCAAGTGATGTCATTCAAGTCCACCCTCCCTGTAGCCCATACTCTCAGAAAAGCTTATGTTCGCCTTGCTCTTTTGAGAGTTTGCTCAAGAGCTTCAAAACAGGCTCCAGGCTACCAGGGACCCAATGAGAAACAATGCTGAAGAACAGACTCAGACCTCTGTGTGTGCATCAGCCCAGAGCAGCTGGGAACCAGCCTTATCCACTGCCAGTCCATTAGGCCAACCCAGGTTGTTGCTGATCAACACAGCACGTCCAGAGCCATCCATTCCAGAGCGTTCCAGCTTGGCATTCTCACCCCAGTCCGTCCAGTACATATACCTGGGGAAAAGCCATCAAGTATTATGGACAAAGAGGTCATAAGTCCTATTCTAATTCCTACATAGCCTCTTGATAACACTAACCCCATCTCATGGTACAAAGCTATTGCCCGAGGACTGTCCAGGTTCTGCCAGACCAAGACTTTCCTCATGGAGCCATCAAGGTTGCCCACTTCAATCCGGTTTGTTCCTGTATCTGTCCAATATATCTTCCTGCCAATAGCATCCACAGCCAGCCCATCTGTAGTCAACAGACCTGAGAACACAGAAAGGTATAACTGGTCACTGCTTCTCCCAGCTTAGTCAGGAACTTTTGGTATTCCCCTTGTGCACCTCATCAGGCAGCTGCTTTAGACTTGCCTTGCTCTTCTACCAAGAATTTAAAGATTATTCTACGAGGCGCTGTAGAATTTCTCTTCATGCTGCATGGAGGTGAGAGGCTCCCAGGCCAAAGCGTCTCTTACCTGTAGTGATGATGTCCTCAAATTGTGAGCCATCAAGGGCAGCCCGGCTGATTTTCCGCAGTGTGCTGTCTGACCAGTAAACCTTTCCTGGGTGAAAGAAAGAGAAACCTTAAGAAAAAAGTCCACAATAAAAACAAACCAAAACAAAAACGCCAACAACCAAAGAGCAAAATTCTGAGAAAATCAGATCCAAGACTATCAGCTACACCATTCAAAGCAGATCTGACTGCACAGTAATAACAGTAGCACAAAACTATTAAGCTAGAGTGATAAAACAGTACAAATTATCTTGTTTCAATCCTGCTGAAAATAGGTAGGAGCACTATCACTCTGACCTTTACACAAGGCCAGAGAACACATAATACGTGATCAGCTAGTAGTACAGAGGCCCGCATTTGATTCCTCAAAATGTCCCAGAGGAAAGCAATCAGATCATCTACCTTACTGCACAACAGGAGGTTTATATCCAGCACAGCATCAGATGTTTAGTATACAGAAATAGCACAGTCTCAGCTCTACTGGTGTAAAAGACTTCAGCAGGAGGAAAGCTTTCTTAAATCCAAAATGCATGGGAACCTTACTCAGCTATTTCCACATAGTTGGTGTTCTCTGTTTTCCTATAAGGACATTCCTTTTCTGATTGGAAAGGAATATTTGCAGCACGTACTAGAAATTCACCCAAATATTAGCCAAATACACAACCTACAGTAAGATTTGCACAGGGGTCTTTATTCAGACATTTAGACATGAAGTCACTTGTTGCCTTTTGAACAGACAGTCGAATACACTAAGAAGTTCAGACCTTCAAGAGGATCCACTCCAATTGCAATCGTGTTCTTCATGGTGACATTGACTGAGACAACAACATCTGCAAAGTAGGGAATATCCAGAGAGACCATGCGGATGTCAGTCCTTCTGGCAAAGATCAGAAAGCTGGTCATTCCTGTAGAGAGTTGTAAATGGACAGATATCAGTGAGGAACAAGTTCAGCCAATTGCAGGCATCATTTATTGAACACTCTGGAACTGACATCCACTTCAGTGGAAAAGGGAAAGTCTCAGGCAGATCTTGACTCATGGGAAGTCTGGGCATAAAGCTTTACTGCGCATTAGTGAATGCTTCATTACATCCACACTGAAATGGAGTGCACTCATAGAAGAGTTACTTCTGCTAATATGTGTGGGAAACGGGAACAAGGAGTCATTTTTTCCCCGCTAAGGAGAAAAAGTGGATGTACCATGGTCTGAAGCCAAGTGCCTTCCACAATCCACAAAAAGTGCGTCCATGGGAGGACTGTGTACAGACCTATTAAAGAACATAGCACCTAGTAGATAAAAATAATCTGCCTCAAAATCAGGGCAAAAGTATGGGGGAAAAATGTGACATCTGGTTTCATTGCCCAACATAATTTCAAGAAAAATCTCTTCTGCATCAATCCAATTATCAGTAAGCTCCTTCATACCAATTCCCACTCAAATTGAAGATACAGGCACTGAATGGGATTTTCGAGGGGTAAAGCAGATAAGCACATAACAGTGAATTTTGTTCTCTTAACAAGGCAGGAGCAAAATACAGCTGTGATACAAAACTGAAATGCAGAACCTGCAGAGAAGACTCACCAGGGGAGCAGGTCTTGCCATCAGATTGCAGGTTGATCCCAGTGGGGCAGGTACAGCTGTAACCTTTTGGAAGAGGTGCCAAAAGGCACAGGTGACTGCAGCCTCCATTGCTAACTTCACATGCTGTACGTACTATAGGAAAGAGAATGAGAAATTCCTAAGTGCAGGGGACAAACAAGGGGTGCAACACCTACAGAAATGCATTCTTGAATGCCCTTAAGTACCAAGCCGAGAGTTATTCTCATGTTCTCATATTCCACCCAGAGATTTAAAGCATCGAGGGCCGACAGAAAGATCAGCTCCTCGCAAGATAACTGTGCCACATACCAGAGCCTGAGTAAGATCTCAGCTCAGTGTGGCTTGGGGAGAGCTCTGTACCTGGTGGTCTATGCCGATGGAAAACATGAATATCCATAAGATTCTCCAGATTGTCCTGCAGTGTTTCCCGAGCCTGCCCAGTCCTTTTATTTGCACTCTGGATGCTTTTGGCCTGCCAGTCTGTCCAGTAGATTCTCTCGCCATAAAGAGTAAGTCCAAAGGGGTGAGGCAGATTGCTCCCAATCAGCACCTGGTCAGATTACCCCCAACCCCCACAAAAAAAAAATTACTAAAAAGTCACCGAGAAGAGGCTTCCCTTACCCCTCTCAACATCATTATGTACAGACACAGCAAAAGGAGAGTTATGTGGCAACATTAGCCCTCAAAAGGAGGTTCCCTCACACACAGTTTGCAATTGAAAGAGAACTCTTCTCTCCCAGTGAAAGCAGCTCAGCACACCTTGATTAGGAGATTTCACTTTCAACTGGAAAAAGAGGCAGGAGCCATCAGCACTCTGTGCTCCACAACTTACACCTCAGGCTCCCAGACTACTTCCTAAATTATGGCTTCCTTACCTTCCTGTTGCTTCCATCCAGACTAGCATACTCGATGGTCTTCATGCCTGCATCTGCCCAGTACAAGCGCTGTGACTCATAGTCAATGGCCAAGCCGTTAGGCCACGTCAGGTTTGAAGAAATGATCACCAAGCGGTTTGAGGCATCCATACCGGCACGCTCAATTTTTGGGCTGGCTCCCCAGTCAGTCCAGTACATGTACCTGAGCACAAGCCAGAAGTGAATACCTGCACTCCACTGCCACCACAGCCAGGCAGTGTTATGGAGAAACAAGAGAGCCTGGTACAGCCAGGCCTTAGCAGGAAACAGCATCGGAGTAATCCTGTACTCATGTCCAGCCTTGGGTTTTTGTAACGTACCCAAGACCATACTCAAATTTATATACCTTCTAGTGCACATGGGCTGGCCTAATTTCAACATGGTGTCAAAAGTTCAAGATAAAGATCTACAGGTCTAACAATTCCAAGTTTAAAAATGAACCAATTATTTACCTATCTCCACCATTGGCCCTTTATACTCTTACTGCATTAATCTTCCAGTAATTCACTCATGGAAAGAATAGCACACTTTCATTCAAGACCTTCAACGCTTCTAAAGCTTCTTCCTATCCACCCCAGTGCCACAAGGTTTTATGATTTGGAAACAAAATTTGTTATTGAAACCATGTGTTTCTCCTCTCAGGTTTGCTTTCTGTGGCACAGTTGATCCCTCAGTATTCTGAGACACAGTGCTTTGAAGCCAAGAGAACACTAATATTAGAGCCTGCTTGACATCAGCAGTAATATACCTGACGAGATCCTTCTGACTGAACTCTGGTTCAGCAGAGAGCGAGAATATAAATTCAACATAGATGCAAAATAAAGAAACAGAAAAGATCTAGATAGCTTCATTCTCAACATTTTTTGTACTACATCTTTAGTTATTATGTGCTTAGGATAAACAAATGAAAATATTAGCCAGCTCTCACAAGCTCTACAGCACAATAGGCAATTATCTCGCTTATCGTGTTCTACTAGCATCCAAAAATCAGGTCTCTAATTTCAGTCTTTGGCAGGATGTAGAACAATGGAACCAGAGAGAAAGACAGCTGCACAAAACCTAAGAACCTGAACATCTTTAAACATGTAAGAATTGCTACCTCATTCCAAAAGAAAGACTCTCTTACCCCCCAACAGGGTCCACCACGATATCTCTAGGTCGGTCTAGGTTCTCCCAGATTAGAACAGTTCTCATGGTCCCATCTGTGTTGGAGACCTCTATCCGATCTGTTCCTACAGAAGTCAAGAGAGAGAATGAGAGATCAAAGACCTCTAGAATTGCAAGAGCTAATGCAAAATCCATCCATCCAACAATGCATTCTTCCCCTTTGTTGATCACTGTTCATAGCTGGAAGATAGGTCAGAAACATGGCTCAAAGTGTCACCTTCCATTATATCTCTCAAGTCACCTCTAGTGGCTAGCACTGATGGAGGGTCTTGTATAAATTTACACCAGCTCTTTCCTAAGTTCCCAAGGTATCTATGTAGGCATGAGAGAACAACTAGGAAAGAATCATCTTCTTTACATCTCTCTGAACTATGACTCTCCAGCAGAGAATATCCTCCAAATACTACCTGTTGCACTCCAGGATATGCTGTTGAAGATACATAAACACACACAATCACAAACTCTGCAAAACAACAGCAGTGCTTGACTTCCACTATAAAACTTTCTACAGAATTAGTACTGGTGATACTGCAAAGAGAACTAAAATAAAGATTCCACCTCAAGCCCCACTTTGTTAGAAGCACATGAGATGAAACTCCATTTTTTGCTAGACAGAAACAGACACATTTGGAATGAGACAGAACTACCAATCTGTTTTTCTGTTTTCAAGACTAACAAGGAAGACAGAAGCCTAGATAAAGCAAGAGGATGCCAATACCTGCATCGGTCCAATATAGCTTGTTGGTGACCCAGTCAATTGCTAGTCCAGCTGGACTTTCCAGGCTGGTGTCCACCACAACCTAAATAAAACCAAAAATTCCTTAGTGAGATTAGACCACAGAGAGAAAGCACTTGCCCCATGCACCACCCATTCACGAACAATGTTAACTTCCAAAAGGCAAAAGCCCAAGAAGAGCAATGCAATACAAGAGCATTAAGGACCTAGAAGTTCAAATGAGTCTTATGTTTGGAGAAACTTCTCTTTTTCATGTCTATTCAAACTGCAACTCCAAACTTTTAACTCTGTTCCCCTCATTTATGTCAACATTAGCCTAAGGGCATGTGCAAAATGCATTTGTTCCATATTCCAGTATATAACAGAGGATATAATACTTTTTTCTTTCAGATTTTAGGGCAACAACAAAGGAACTGACCACGGCTTCGTGTCCCAGTTCAAGGTTTTCCATACAAGTAGGTATGTACACCAAACTTGTGTGCGAAATGTTCAGTGACCTCAGAGCTCCTGTGAGTCAGAACTAGGCAAACTAAAGAACAACAAATCCAGCATGAACTGCATGAACTACAGCCCCTTAGTAGGGCAGTGTAACCCATTGGCTTCAAATCTGATGCTCAGGGAGCCTCTTGGCTAGATGACCTCCACATGTAGTTAACACTGTACCTCCTGGCTTGATCCATCCCATTTTGCTCGACTGATGGAGTCGGTGCTAACATCTGTCCAGTAGACATAGTCATCCTTTGAGTCCCAGTCCAGAGCCACTGCACTGCGAACATCAGCAAGGGGGATGACATCATCTGACAGGTCATCCGTGTCAAAGCTGATCCGACGGATGTCCATCCTTCGGGCAAAAAGCAGGAACTTGTCAAGACCTGATCAAAGGTCGAAAGGTCTTCTTTTAATTTCTCTAAGTTCAACAACACAGTGATAGACACAGACAATTTCCCTGTTATATCCAACCTTAACCACTTATACAATCTCTCACTGGCACATCACAGCCCAGGATTTTACTGGTAGCAAAATATTGGGGGTAGGGGCAGGGAAGGGGAACAACTGAGGGGTAGAAAGCTGTCTCCTGGGGGTAACCTAGGCTTAGGGAACAAAGTCAACCAAATTCTTCAAAGAATGGCATAGACCTCCCTCCAAATCAAATAGCTATTTGTGAATAGCTCTTGAGCATCTGAGCAACAGTTGGCTTAATTCTTCAACATAGTTGAAAACCAAGAGAAACTGTGGCAATCAAGAGGACTGAACTTTTTGTTCAGCACTGACACAGCTCCTATGGAAGCCTTAGGAAAGCTGTGACAGGTAGCATGGCATCAATAAGAACCCTTAAATAAGGACCAAAGGATGGAGCTTCTCTGTATCCCCACCTATCAAGCCTACTGAGGGCAATGGGAGAGGCAGAGCAGAGGAATGCATCAAAAAGGTGAAGCATCCTCTGGCAGAGCCCTTAATACTACTAACTCGGCCTATCCAGCTGTATCTCCTGGGAAGCAACTGCTCCTGCTTAATCCCATTGCCAAACCACTGCCACCCACAGAACATCTGAGCATGCAGGCTGTGGTCCCACCTCACTTACTCTGGGCGCAGGCATGGCTGCTGGTCTTGCGGAAGCCTGTGGGGCAGGCACAGGTGTAATCCTTGCTGCTTGGCAGGCAGAGGTGAGTACAGCCCCCATTGTTGGCCCCACAACGGTTTCTCCCTGCTCAAGTAGCCAAAGACAAAAACAACCACGCATAAAGCAAAGAGTAAAGAAAAGAGGAAAAACACAAGTTGAGATGTCAAGACCCACATGGATAAGATGTCTATCCATAAGCTAAGAAAAAAGAGATGTATAAACTAAAGGACTAACTCCATTTGTAGGGCTCAATTTTAAAAGCAGAGCATTTAGCTCAATCCCCCCCTAGAGCAGATTATGGCAATTGAAGAGTAATAAGAAAGGAGTTTCAGTCATCACTAGTGCCCACTTAAGATTTTTTTTTCCGCCCCCCCCCCCCGTCCCAAAACAGCTCCTG
>JANIJG010004752.1:0-14731 GCA_024611175.1 Megaceryle torquata | reverse complement strand
GGCTGGGGCACAGAGGCTCCTGCCCCTGCTCAGGGCAATCCAATAAATATTGATTGCACTTAACCTCCCAGAGCCGGAGATTGACGGTTCTAATGATCCACTGATTTCCAGAAGTATTCTGGAATCAGAAGGTGCAGCTTGAGGGCCAATTCTTCTAAAGCAGGTACTTTGATCATCCATTTAAAAGCTATGTTAGATGTTTCTACCAACTCTCCCTGGCCCTCAGCACCACTCCAAGCAGTCCTGGCCAGACCCGTGGGCACACACCTGGGGGGCACGGCCGGAAGCTAGGGAGGGGTTTCCAGGGAGGGTAGAGGTCAAGTCCTGCTTGTTTCAAAATAAAATCACTTTCTCCACCTTATAGGAGGTGAAATTGATTTTGTTTTGAAACAAAGGAACTGCGACAATGTTGCTGTTTGCAACAATGTTGCAAACTTAGCAACAGTGTTGCAAATTTGTTTTCCAACAAGGACACAGCGGATGTTTAATCCCTGAAGTATCGACCCAAAACATCATAAGCAAGGGGTTTGAATTAATAAAATGTAATTCCATGAAGAGAAGAAGCGTCCTAAATTGCTGGGAAAGTTTGGGTAGTGAAGACTGAAGAGTTTAAATTAAATTTTCAGGATTTTTTTTTTTTTTTTTTTAAGTCAGCACTTCTAGGTCCTTGAAAGACAATTGCTACTGCAAAGCGTGGTCAGAGTCGGCTTTGACTTGGATCATCTAGAGTCAGTGGGGAAACAATTTGCCACTGTGGGTGTAATTACCGGTAAAGGAGGTATCATTAGATGGGTAGTTATTGTAAACATAACATTGTGACTAGAATGTGATGTCTGTGCTCAAGGGCTGGCATAAACCCCCAGAGACCCTGTCAGGGCTCTGGGCACTCCAGTGACCCCTATCCCTGAGCAGCCATCCCTGAGCCCTCTCCCACCCACCCTCTGCCTGTGGTCCCAGTGCCCCAGTGAAGCCCATCCATGGTCCTTTGCTTCTATTGGGACTGGTGCTGCAGGTGCTGTGTCTGTTCCTGGAGTATCTGGATCTTCTGACCTGGTTGGCGGTGTCTTTGCCCGATGATCGCTGACTGTTGATGGGGTGTGTGCTTCCAGCCACCACCCTGCCCTGCTCAGGTGCAGGGGAAGAGATGTGTGAGAGACCTGTCACCCAGTCAAGCCAAGTGAGCAAGCTCAGAAAAGCTTCAGACCTTGACCAAAAGAAGTGGCAGCCCCTTTCTTCAGTGCTGGCCCTCAAAAAGGAAGATCAGAATAATCCAGAAGTCCTTTGCTGGCAGGCAGCCGAAGGTGCAGCGAGTGTTGTGTGGGTGTCAGCTGCCAGGCAGCCTTTGCAAGCAGCTTAGCACTTCCAGTGCCACCCAGCCCTGGGATGTCCCCACTGCACCACACACCTCTGACCCTCACCTTCGCCATGTCCTCTTTGCTGGTCCTGATCTTCCCTCCAGGAAATCGATTTACCGGAAGCCTTTCCTGCTCTCAGGCAGGTATAAACCAGGGTCAGGCTCCTCTTCTTTGCCCTAGTAAATCTCACAGTAAGCTGTGCCAGCTTCCCTCTGCGATGTGCCGTTAGTAATTGGATAAATGTATTTGTTTTCATATAAATCCTTACGGTAAAGGATTTTTGGTTATGTCCAGAAAAGCACTCTGCCGTGATCACGGGAAATTGTGAATTGTCTTGGATGAAATCTTTAAAAGCTTATTGATTTGTTAAGCTGCGATCCTCTTTCGGGTTCAAACTCACTTTGATTTTGTTTACGTGCATGTCAACAGAGCAATCGGGTATCGACTGGTTCCTTTCAAACCAGCTGCTGTGCCCCACCCCACCACCAGCTGGAGAAGGCGGTGTTTGAGGTAGTTATGAACTCACACCTGCTGGTCAGACACCTTCGACTCTGGGGTCAGTTTTCAGCATGTGCTCTTGTACTGGCGGGGCAGCTTGTGACCCCTGTGAGGAACAATTATCGCAGGCATCACAAAAACCCCATTTGTAGTCCCAGATAGACTATAAACTTAAATTACTTTAAAAATTGATATTATTGATTGACATTTCTTTGTTTTCTTCTTGATTTAAATCAAAGCGATCTATATCAACTTTACACTGCAAGACAGGTGGAACCCAAGGGCTGTCTCGGGGCTGGTTTGGGACAATGTGCCTACCTCAGAATGTGACATCACTCCACACAACACAGGAGATGAAGATGTGCCTCCTACTTGTCTCCAGCAGCATGGTGCTGCTGGCTTGATCACCTCTGCAAAACGCAGGCCTCACAAGCAGCTCCAGTCTGAGAGCTCCCTGGTCCTGTCTACTTTTTTTTTCACTGCCAACAATGGCTTAGTTATTAACCTTCCTGGCTGCCTTTGGGAATCAAAGAAGGATGTATATGTTTATGCTGTGCATTTCTTGGAATGGTGTTCATCATTAACTACCAAACCATTCTCAGATGCTTGTTTCTGAGCTGTTTGTGCTTATCCCGGCTGTTGACGTGAGGAGATCTAATAAATACACAGTCTGTTGGCTTGACTTCTTCACAGCTGACATTTAAAAAGCAAAACAACCTTGATGTGGTGAATTTAATGCTCCGATTTAATATATAGAATGAAAGGATTTAGGGGTTAGGGCTACATGTGATAATTATAGAATCACAGAATGGTTTGGGTTAGAAGAGACCTTAAAGATAATAGACCAGGTTGTGCAAGGCCCCGTCCGACCTGGCTTGAGCACATCCAGGGATGAAGCATCCGCCACCTCCCTGGGCAACCTGTGCCAGCATCTCACCACCCTCAGAGGGAAGAACTGCTTCCTAATTTCTAATCTAAATCTCCCCTCTTCCTGTTTGAGGCCATCAACCCTTGCCCTATCACTACATAATTATACCAAATTAAGCAAATTTCTTTCTAAAGTGATTTCAATGGGTAGACTCTTATGCAGACAACCTTAAATTCACCTATATTAGCTTCGAAGTAGATAAGATCGATGAAACTGCTGGGTGCAAGCCGCTGGGTGCAAGCCACTGGGTGCTGCTGGGGAGCCCAAGCCCACTGTCCCTACAGGCTCAGAGCCCCCTGGGTTGATGTGACCTGAGCCAGAGTCTATCTCCTCACCTCAGCTCTGCTTCCTGCCACCCCTGCAGCCCCCAGCCACATGGCAGCCACCAATGTCACCAGTCCTGAAAGCTTCCAGTGTGGACTCTGGTTCTGTGCACCTCTCCTGGCAGCCCTGGAGTTGGCTGAACTCGCGGGATGAGGCAGGAAGACTGTGAGCAGGACATACAGCTTATAAGTAACGAAGGAAGCAGAGAGGAGTAAATGTCTCCCCCATCCATCAGGATCTGGGAGAAACTAAACAGACACAGAAGTTTCCTTTAGTATAATTTTTAATGTTAGGTTTTAAAAAGCATTTTCACTGCAGGGGCAGAGGGTAGAGGAAATGAGATCCTCTGACAGGTGAAATAAAACCAGGACATCAGTGCAAAAGAGCCCGAGTCTTTTATCTGGGCCAATCTTGTTACTTCTTGGGGGTGGATTCCTCTCCTTCAAGTTTAATTTATGAGCATACATCACTGTTTCATATGCTTGTCTCTTTTTTAGGTGGTGTTTCTTTCTTACAGCAATTTCTGACAGCCCAGGGAAAAAAAATCTGATCATTAATGTCATTCATTCCTTACAGACTCATCATCTGGCTTTGCAGCCTGGACTGGTGCAGGGAGCAGGACTCACTGAGTGTAAGTAGGACAAGTTATTTGTGATATTCAAGTGGATGCTCTGCCATTAGGACTCATTCTCTTCTAAAAGATGCTCACAGAACCAGGTTTGACATTGGATGTTGCAAGTTGAAGATTAACTGAAAGACAAGGAAGGAAGGGCTCTCCCCGGATGGGGGAGGTTTAGGCTGGACATTAGAAAAAGAATTTTCACAGCCTGAGTAGCCAGGCACTGGAACAGGCTGCCCAGGGAGGGGGTTGAGTCCCCATTCCTGGAGGTGTTTAAGGCTCGTTTAGATGCGGTGCTGGGGGACATGGCTTAGGGGGCAGCTTTGTAGAGCAGGGTTGATGGTTGGACTCGATGGTCCCAGGGGGCTTTTCCAGCCTGAATGATTCTGTGATTCTATGACATTCTTTAGCTGGCTGTAGCCCCGAGGTGTTGTTACTCTGCTCCAGAGGAGGAGGTGGATGAGGTGCACAGCACCCTCCTACAGCACAGGAGTGAGAATGAACGTGGCCACTGTCTCTCCTGAGTATTCCTCATCAGAGCAGTGTCCCAGGTTATAAAATCATTGCTTAATACCCTTGACCTCAAGATCCCATCACAGTGTTTTCTTGACTGAGAAGGTTTTATTTTCTTCCATTTTGAGAGTAAAAAAAAAAAAAAAAAAAAAGAAACAACTGCTTCTGGCAGAACTACTGCAATCCCAGGGCTTTGCTGTGTGCTCTCTGTGGTGTTGTTCACATGTATCCCTAGCAATTCTTGAGTAGGAGGCTGAGGAAAAAACTCACGCCCAGTTTCTGCAGCTAACTGCACAGCGCATGGAAACCCACCTGCCTGACCTGCTGGGCTCTGCTCCTGCTCCGTTGTGCACTGCGTGCTGAGAGAGCTGAAAAAGAAATCAGAACCTTTGAAACAAAAAGCAGTGGTTTGCATTTCAGCCTCCAAACTGGAACAAATTCTGACTGCTTCTACTGTCAGTCAGAAAAATGGAGCATAACATTTCTTTCAGCTCTTATTTACTTGCTAGCTTCAGGATTTTAAAGTTCATTAGCGTTTATATTCTGCGTGGTGAAGCACCGTGCAGTGGAGTGCTTTGGGCAAGCCTGCGAGGGGGCAGCTCAGGGAGTGGAAATTGCCAGGAGAATGCTGTTTACCCAGCACTTGCCAGCTGAAAAACAAAACCCAATTCTTTGAGTGATGCAAACTACCAATGGCCTGCTGCTTTACACCACTTACAACACTGCCTTCAGTGTTTGTTTTACTTACAAACTCCCACCAAATGTTGCAATTCAACTCTAAAAATAGAAAATAGTTTTATTGATCCAGAGCTTCAAAGGCTGTTGTTTGCACAGCTCCTGCCAGAGCCATGGCCAGTCCTTGAGTGGTGAGGGAGATGGCTCCTGGGGGAAACTGGGGAACTGCTGGAATGTGTGTGCTTTGGTGGAGTGCTCCTCGCAGGGCGGGCCGAGCTGCGGCGAGGTGATCTGACTTCAAGCGGTGTTTGTGTGAGAAAGGAGCAAGGCAAAGTGCTGAGTTCTGTCAAAGCTGCAGATGGAGGTTTCTGGAGCTGGCAGTGAACTTTTGGCCGTGTTTGACACTAAACTCAGTAGCACGGTGTTTGTAGACTGAGGCCCTGATACTGCCATGGCTCTTGCGGGCTGGTGCTGTATTCACACAGACACCGACTGACTTCAGGGGGTGCCAAAGAGGCAGAAAGCTTCAGATAAGCAGCCAGGTCTGGGGCTTAGGAAAAGCCACCGCTGTAATTGAGGTGTCTGTGAGCAGCGCTGCTGTTTGACACCCTGCAGCACAGCGTGGACGGGAAGGAAAAGAGGAAAATCTTGAGCCTATTGCTTGGATAGCAAACCCCAAACAGATTCCGTTCTTGCAGCTTCCCATCGCTAGAAATTCTGTCCTACTTTTGCCTTTCTATGTGTTTCTATGAAGTAAACAGAAATATTGCTCCAGTGGCTTTCTCAAAGTGCCACTACATGTACCTTGGTTGAAGGATAATTAAACTGCAGATCAGGGGGAGAGGGCATGAGAAATACAGCAGCAGCTAACCACAAAACCAGGACCGAGGTTCTAGGAATATGGTTAAAAGTCTCACGCGCTTCTTGGCTTCGCACTCAGGTGCTGCACAGGGTTGGGGCCTCAGGGAAAACCAGGCTTTTAAATGGAAAGTTCCAGATCTTTAGGTATTGTTTAAGGGGGCAAGCCCCCCCACCCACCCCACCCCCAATCTTTCTTTCTAAAAATGGAGAATAAAAACGGTTTCTGCTTCCCAGTCCTGTGCTCAGATTGCTCTGTCATGCCCATCAGCAGTTCGCTGACATTCACTGGCAATGGCTCCTGGTCTTCACTGTCAGGAAGATAGGAAAACCAAATAAATAGGCCCCATATCCTCTTTACTTCTAGATAATTTTGCAGCATGGAGCTGTTACAAGTGTTCTGTAAGTGAATGCATTCATTTTGTCCTTGTTACTCGGCCCTGCTGTCCAGGGGAATGTTCAGGGTGGTGAGTGTCAATATTGAATCATTTTCCAGTTATGCAAAGTAGCGAGAGGCGTCAGGCCAGGGGTTAAAGGCATGCTTTTCTTATCTGCAGTGCTTTAATTCTCAGATCATACCTGTTTGTAAAGACACCTGCCTGTTTTCCACCGTATTACCAGCTCCCTGTCATCTCAGAGCAGGGGGGCATTCAGTAACCACATCCCTGCCAGAGACACACTCCCACGCCTGGCCCTGCGCTCACACAGGAGAGGGTTCCCGCATCCCTTGGCTCCCTCTCCTTTGCTAGGAGCAAGTGCAAAGGCTGCTAGCTAGTTTTAAATCCAAATCCTTCAGATCTTCACTGCTCTTTCCAGTAATGCAGCCCCTGCTTCAGGAGGAGTTCCCTTCGGACTCAGGCTGTGCCGGATGCAAATCTCTGGCTTAATAATCGGGCTGAAATGGCAAGTCCTTGGAGCAGCGTGCGGGTACCCGGGGAGCTCAGCCTGCGTTGGAGGTGAGCTGGTTTTATACCAGCACGCTTGAGTTAGGCTTGTGGAAGGGAGGGCTCTGGGTGCTGAGGGAGCTGGTGCGATGACGTGCCCGCGCTCGGCTGCGAGCTGCAGTGACACTGCAATGGCTGAGGGGCGGCTGCCGGAGCTTCGCAATGAGCTCATCCTCCCCGGCGGGAGCAGGATTCGCAGGGCATCACCCGGCACCCGCAGCCGCCTGCTGAAACCCGGCCGCACCTTCGCCTCACTCAGGCTGCTCTGACTCTTCACGCTGGGGGTGTGTGCATGGTGAGCAGATTTTTACTGTACGGTTGGGGTTTTTTCCTTTTTTTTTTCTTTTATTCTTTTTCTTCTCTGTCCTCTAAACGCTTCCCCGGACTAACTGATGAATCATTTCTCACCCAATTCCACTATCCAGAGGATAGAGATGGAAAATATAATCTTATGCAGCAGGGATGGATTATTATTATTATTATTATTTTAGCCTTTCTCAGCATGAATCATAAAAATCCTTTAAAACCTATCCGCTAAGAACAGCCTACAGGTTTTAAAATGAAGTGCAGTGCATCCAAGGAGCGGTGCCGTCCTCAGGTAAAGCTGACAAGCAGTGTGCATCACGATGGAGCGTGCCTGGGAGGCTAGTTCCTCTATGTGTTTATGCACATACAAACATGTACTGCGTGCTGTTTATACCTCTATTTCACCCAGGAATCAGCTGAGGGCTGGGTATAACCCGTTCTCAAGTGCCCTAGTTTGCAGTCTATATTTGGGTTTTTCCCCCTTCATGCCTAATTTCTCTCTGGTGGGGGTAATAATCGTAGCTCTGATTTGCACCGGCTTTGCTTTAGGGTGGAGGTGAGCTCGTCGCCGAGCCCGGCTCTGCCGTTCATTGGTTCGTGGGCTGCACCTTCCTGCTCCATTTATTCAGCAGGATCTTCAGAGAGTCTCCATCACATGTGAGTGGATTGAAATGTCAGGGCCTGTAATTGTTGATAAATCTCCTCTGCAGCTGGAAATGTTGGTGCTTCAGGGGCATATAAATCACAGTGAATCTCTGCAACAAAGTCATCTGGTTTCTGTGCTCGCCGAGTAACAGCTTTGGACATTTCTTATTTCCGGAACTCCAGTGCATGTACTGCGTGGCTCAAGAACTGCTTCCTAGTCAGTGCTGTTTAACCTCTTAGATTAAAATAAGAAAGTTGTTTTGTTTTGGTTTGGTTTTTTCCCAGCTGCTTGCTCCCTTGGGGGTTTTAAGTGACATTTATCTCATCGAGATTTCTTGTCCTTTCAGTTAATGTGGCTGCACGTCTACTGACACGGTTCAAAATGCAGACAGAAACTAGAAAACAAATACCGACTCCCCAGGGAGGCTGTGGAGTCTCCTCTGGAGACTTTCAAGCCCTGTCTGGATGCATTTCTGAGTGATCTGCTCTAGTTCTGTCCTGCTCTGTCAGGGGGGTTGGACTCCATGAACTTCAGAGGTCCCTTCCAACCTCTACCATTCTCTGACTCTGGGATTCCATGATACACTGGGCTCAGATTGACTTTATTTCTGACTGTTATTTATTTCATATTTATTTTATGACTTTATTGACCGTTATTTCTCAAATCATGATACTTCCAGAGAAATGTGTCCAGTATAAAATAATAATTCACTGTCAGGAGACCCTCACCGCTGGCAGCCTAGGCCTGCAGCCCTCAGCTGACACCCAGCATTCGTAACCTGTCACCTATTCCACATCTTTGCTCTTCTCCATATGTTTAAGTTCACGGCAGGGGCTTAAAGTATGCTCAGAAATGGAAACTTTGGTGTAAGGGCTGTCTCAATACTTCTGCAGTGGGCTTGCTGTCTGTTTTCTGTTGGCTCTCAGCAGCTTTCTGACCTGTAACAGCTTGTTCTTCACCTGGAAATGTCAGGCTGGTGGAAAGTTTAGGTCTTGTAGTGAATTAAAAGGCAAATAATATCGGTATGAGGATACAAGGCTGGAGGAACTTGCATTTGTCACTAGGGCCCTGATAGAAAAAAAAAAAGCACCCCATTTTAAGGTGACTTTTAAGAATGTACTTAAGGCCCATTGGTATTCTTGAAAAATACCAGTCTTGAGGGTGTTTGTGGAGCTGTGTGCATAGAAGACTTTCCCTTCTTATATGCTCTGAAAGTGACAGTTGTCAACACCTCCTACTTGCTGAAGTTTCAGAAAGTTTCCAAATGCCCTCTCAATTTATAGGAAGAATAAAAGCTTTGCTTCACTTTTTTGTTGTTGTTGTTACTGGGTTTTGGTTTGTTGTTTGGGGTTTGGTTTTTTTCCCCCAAATGCATCTCTAAAATATTGCCTTTTCTTGCAGATGGCTCAAATTCAAAACAGTGCCAGCAAATGAATGTTAACAAGCGAGAGCCTGTAAATAATGACCTTCTTTAACACATTCTTTTGAAACATCTTTCTCCTAAATTTATCACCTTCTGTGGTGCAGCTCCCCGTGTATAATCAACAGCAGAAGTGCAGCTTAAGTTGAAAGACAAATAATTAAAAAAAAGATTTGAAGAATTTCACACAAACCAGTTGAGGGGAGGTAAGATTTGAACACAAAGCTTCTCCATCTAGCTACTCTGGCTGTGAGACTCTGACAGGACCGAGTAACTTTAAGGCAGATAACAGCATTTGTACTAATATATGTTATGGTAAAGGCTGCCAAATGTTCCCCAGGCTTCCAGATGAAATCATTCCTGTATTCCTATTTTTATTTGACTGCAACTGGCTAGTAGCGTTTATCTGCAGGCAGCGGATAAAGAGAGCTTACTGGTCCCTAAAGCAGCAGTGCTGGCTACTACTGGTGGCAAAATACTAATCGATTTCTACCAGTCACCCAAGCTAGAAAAGTAACTCCCCGGTTTCTCCTTGTCACTTGCAGCCAAGTGCTCTGTAGTCAGAGACCTGAAACCCCAGAAGACCTCAGGAATTTAACACAGTTCTGTAGAAATTCTTCTCATGGCAAACAGCATCCTTGTAGATTTAAAAAAAGCCTCTTCAGGTCTCTGCAAATCCACGAATCATTCTTTCCTGGAACACGTGATTAGGGACTTGTCATTCACTGATGAGGCAGAATCCAGATGGAGGTTCAATAAATTTCATCTCTGTAGCTTCCTATATCCTCCAGAGCGACCCTCCCTTTTGTACCCCTGAAAAGCAGAGGCACTGCCTGAGGAGAAATAGTTCAAAAGGGCTTCAGAAAATGTCTGGAGTACAAAATTTGTTTCCTCAGACACACACACAAGCGGCAGGGTGTGGAGTGTTGTCTTTCTTTATGCCCAACAGAAATCCTCTTGTGCTGCTTTCTTAGGCTGTTCCACCCGTGCCACGGCTGTTTGACCTTGACAAGGTCGTGTGCAAACAGGGACCTTATTTTTCATGTCTCTCGGGTGAAAAGAAGGGTCAGTTTAAGATGCAGAATGTGTGTTTTCTATCCTTTTAAGTAGCATTTCTGGGTTCTCGGTTTCTCCTGTTGTTGGTTCCAGGCTCAGGTGCCCTTTCATAGCACAGCTGGGGGGCCCGGCCGTGGGCCTGGGTTCTGCAGGAGGGCGATGTCCCCTGAGCTTTCCCAGACTAACTGGGATGAGATGTCCCAGGACTAACAGAAACTGCGCCTGCTCTGGAAAGCTGCTGCCTAAACGGTGTTGGAAGTTGCACAAAGCTGATTCTGTCGCAGCTCGCAGGCAGATTTATTCCACTGGAAGTAGGTTGGCACTGACTGTGGAGCAACGTTAGCTGTGCAAGGCTGCTGTGGCACGAGGTGCTGCTCAGACTGCCCGTCGGTCTGTAGCACACCTCATTCCTCTCTTTCTCCCCTCTGAAAATCAGTGTAGGTGGAATTGATTCAATTTGGGTTTTTCATACCAAGCAGGCTCCTCGTCTCTGCTGACGGCTCTGTTTTGTCTCGCGTGACTCTCTGTTACATAATAGATGTGTCCCCTGGCGCGGGCTGTAGGTGAAGGGCAGCATTAATGGACTCCAGATGGCACATACTATATTTTACTGGGACGTAAATATGAAGCAAACTCCCTATTAATGGTGTTTAATTAAAAAATAAATTGCACACAAAAGGCCCGATTCTGATGGCACTGAGTCAATGTCAGAAATCTTACTGACTTCAGGGGCTCAGGATATGCCCAGAGGGAGGACCTTGCTGAAGTGTCTGAAGATTTACTGATCTAACTTCCAATAGGATTTTTACTCTAATATTCCCACGGTCCTCCTGACAAGTTTTTGCTACATTTTGCATTTTAACCAATTCTATACTGAAATAATGATTTGGTTTATTTGATATTGGATTACTTTTCTAGCTGCCTCCATAACAAATGAATTTGTTGGTGTTTAGGGTCAGGGTGGCCCCTTAGGCCTGTGACAGCCGCTCTCTGTTAACCCCCTCCCTCCCCAGAGGGGAAGAGACAGGGAATGAGGGAGAGAGACCCAGCCAGTAGAGAAGGGAACTGGGACAGCTTGATGGGAATGGAAATAATAATAATGGAATAGATACAAATCTATACAAAACCAGCATGGAACCCAACCCCCCGACGGCAATTCCATCGTCACCACTGGTGCTGTGGAGCAGGCACCGGGGCAGCCCCAGGCTGGGCCCCGCAGCAGACGGGAGCTGTGTTCAGGGGCTGGATTCTGGTGCTGGGTTCAGGACACACCGACTGGGATCGAAGGCAGAATGGACAGAGTCCTCCTCAGGTGCTCCGAGGAAGGAACTGAAAGAGGACCCGATCCAAGCCCAGCAAAGCTGGCGAAGTGGGACAAGAGGGGAGAAGAGCCACAGACCCTCCAGATCCCTCTGCTTTATAGCAATTAAACGTCTATGGGCTGGAATCCCTCGTTGGTCAGTCTGGGGTAACCCGTCCTGTCCTCTCCTCCCTGCAGCTGCAGCCTTTCACTTTCCTGCGCCCCTAATGTGGTACACAAGATCCAGCAGTGGCCTTGGTCTGCACACCAGTCATCTTCTGATGATACCCATTTGCACTTTGGTTTGCATGATAGCATGGTCTTAGCATCCCCATTCTGGATTCCTTTTGGATAACACTAAATCGATAACTGATGGTCACACCACAGGGTAACACTAGATTTTGAAGTTCCATCAGAACAACTTTTGGCCTCAAGTTCTTCACTGTGAGGGTGGGGAGAGCCTGTCCCAGGCTGCCCAAAGAGGGGTGTTCGCTGCCCCATCCCTGGCACCATTGCAGGGGAGGTTGGCTGGGGCTCTGAGCACCCTGCTCTAGTTGCAGATGACCCTGCTGCCTGCAGGGGGTTGGACTCAGTGGTCTTGAAAGTCCCCCTACCACCCAAACCATTCCAAGATTCTACAGTCATGTTTGCATGCTGAAGTGGACAGTGACATAGCCACAGACTTTCTCCCTTTGGAGAATTGCAAGGGTTTGTGTTCCACAATGTGATATCCAAATTATGTCCTTGTTGAAAGACAGGAGATGACAAGTACTGAGTATTTTCTCGATAGCAGTAAATATTTTTATTTCTGAGATGCTTGTTGACATTTTGTCTTTAGAGGTTGCTCGTGTTCTTAGCAAAATAAGATGATTACTCACAGTGCCTTATTTCACTATTGTCTAATATCATAACTACCTCTTGCATGGTAGGTACGGCCAGGTTATCCTGACAGCATTCCTTGGGGAAGGCTGGATGGGAAGGCCAATTATATGTATGGTTTTGTTCAACTAGAAATGGCTGGAGCAAACATCAGAGTCTAAGGGAAATGAGCAGAACACTGAGTACGTGGCTGTGCTGGGCAGGTGCTGGGAGAGCAGGCGACTGCACTCACTGCTCTGCTCTTCCACTCGATTGCCACAGCCCTTCCCTGCCTGGAAAAGGGGTGAGACACTGAGCACGTGGAACTCGCTGACAGTAAAAGTTGCGTGAGATGAGCTGGGTCTTGCTGCTGAGATGTGTGAGATGGTCACCAGAAGTTTCAGGATCTTTAGTTTGCATTCAAAGCCAAGTCAAAGGAGGCTACAGGCAAAGGAGATATTTACGTGAAGTTAGTAAAGTAAAAATGCAAAGGGTCTTAAAGGAAAATTTATTAGCTTGATCTGTAGTAATAACAAGTAAATGGAAAATACACTGTCTCAACAGTCAACCTTAATCCATTTTATCTCAGATAGTGACTGCAGTTGTTGAAAGCTCTTTCTCTCCAGTCAAAGCAGTTTGGGCATTTCCAGCAGCTACTTCAGAACTTCCTTCAGTGGTGGATCACAGCTTCTTACTACATAAGCTGTCTGCTTTACCAGTTGTCTCTGAAGGAAGCATTATGGATTTGGGGTTTGTAAACAAACATCTGACAGTTCCACACAGATGCTGGCTCACAATGGCCAGGACTCAGAGCACTGCCAGGAGCTGCAGGAGATGCCCCTTCGCCCTGCTGGGTGCCTGCAGGTTCTGGGCCGGGAGAGCTAGGGCAGTCTTCTCACACTGGCTGAATCATTTATTATTTATGTTGCTTCTGGAAGGATTCATTATATGGTTTGACACTTTCACCTCTTACTTAAGTCTTCCTCTTCAAAGCATCATCAGGTGATGCCCACAGAGGCTGTGAGGGGGGCAGGGAGAGGCTCACTGCCTTTATCACCCCCTCAGACACTGGGCTGCTCCATCTCTGTCCTGTTCCCCTCCCGGCTTATCTCTTCTCTTGCTCCATACAGACTGCAGATTCATTTGGCATTTGTTGGTGAACAGCTCACATAACCATGCGTTAAGCAGGGGGCGAGACCGGTTCACTTTAAGAAGGGCAGTAAAGGCTGGTTTTTATCTCCCAAGATCACAGAGCAACATTTAGCAGCACAGTTTGGGAAAAATGAAAACAAGCTTTTGAAACAAAGGGAGGTATTTTGGTTTAGTTTTCTCTGGTGGCTGGTTCCTGGGTTTGCACACACAGAAATCCCAGCTCCCCATGTTGCTGATACCAGTCTATGCAATTTACAGGGGCAAAACCATCACTGCCAAAGCTTTGAGCTTTGCTGGTTTGCAGGCTCATACTGGAAGGGAAATCTCATTACGTTTTACTTCCCTTAGGATGCACTCAAGCTCAGCAGGAGGGAAAAACCTGGTTGTCTGCTCGCAGGTGCCCCTCATTACACTGTCAATTAACCCAGCAGGGTGAGGAGGGCTGACCTGGTTTGGGCAGAGCCCAGCAGGGGTGTCTAAGTGAGTTCTGCCAGGCTGCTCTTCCTAAACACAGGTAAATTTGTTACTTTCTTTGATTTGGGGTGGTTTTTTTCTTCCCCTCTTACTAAAATATTTGTGTGTCACTGAAGACTGGCTTATGGTTTGGGTCTGATAAGGATTTATAACCACATGTTAAGCAAAAACATAGTGACAAGGCAAGCAACCCAAGAAATGGGCTATCCCACAGATTTGGAGAGGAAGGGGAGGCAGAGGAACGCTGGATATGCTCCTGGAGATGTCCTGCCTGAAGTCAGCAGTGGGTAAGGATGTTGGAACCGGCTGAGACAGGCAAAGTGGGCGGCACAGAGGAGGGGGAGAGTAACTGGGTTTGGGTCTCAGACTCATCATCAAGAGCAGGAGTGGAAGAATATAGCTCTGTTCTTTTTCCCTCCAAGTTTTTTTTTGGTTTGGTTTTCTTTTGTGTGTTATTGTTTATTCAAAAGGAAAATCTGAAATACGGAAATTACTTTGTTTGGAAGTGTCCCGTAACAAGCAGGATGGCAGTAGATGATCAGACTCAATTTGCTATTGATTCAGTTGGCACATTCAAGCCCCCAGGAGAGCAGGAGGGTGAACAAAACCCTGGGGACAGCCACAGGCAGCTGGTGTGAGCCCTGCTACTGGGGAATGAGACACTTGGTAAAGATTTTTACAAGTTTGGGAAAAAAATTTCAGCATAGAACTGTTTCCCCCCTCCTTTACTTGCAAAATACACACCATTATGAGGCATACAGTCAGAGGATTTTTTTTTTTTTTTTTTTTGCCTTCCAAAAGGGGA
>JANIJG010004751.1:0-14465 GCA_024611175.1 Megaceryle torquata | reverse complement strand
GAGGAGGAGGAAATGGAGGAAGAAAGGAAGAAAGGAAGGAAGGAAGGAAGGAAGGAAGGAAGGAAGGAAGGAAGGATTTTTTATAGTTTCCCATTTTAAAGCAGTATTACAGATTAGACAATCGGGTCTCTTGTACTGGCTGTATAAGTGTTTGGCACAAAACAAATAGCTATCAATATAATTTCCATGTGTGCTATTAAATGTGAGCATATATGCTTGAGGGAGGCTCAAAACTAATTTTCACTAGTATTGATAAGACCTTACAGAATGTAGTAACAGAAACAATGCTGGACAACAGGACATCTTACAAACGTTCTTATCCTAGGAAATCCCGAGACAGTGCTAGAAATGCAGTGATTTCCTTTTCTACCACTGGCCTCTGTGTTTGACTGAATTTTGCCAAAACAATTAGTATAGTAACATGAAGCTACACTGAACTCTTTACTAGCCCAGCAAAAAGTTTATCTACAGAGTTTTGCCCTCAGTTAAAGTGTAGTTGACCTTAGGGTCTCTATCAAGCTCATATTCCTTTGATTATTCTGCCTGGTAGCCATGTACTATCTCATCTGACAAGCTAAACCATTGCAGCCAGTGAAAAGGGCTAAAATGTGTAAAATTTACCAAAAAAACCAAACAAAAAAAAAACAAAACCAAAACCCAACAAATCTAAACCAATCCTTTCTGTAAAGACTGATTATAAATGACTTGCAGTGATAGAAGCAGAGGATCCCACGTAGAGGCATCGCTAGCTGTTGTGTATTAGTGCAAGGTTGTATGGATACATAAGCCAGGGCAAGTAAAAGGCCAATAGCTGATATTGATCCTACCAAAGCTCAAGTGAGATCAGCATTAGAGCTTCTCTTCCATTACCACAGCTGCTATTCCTGCAGGTGGTCTTGTCACATCATGAAATTACTGAATTCAGAAAGAGACAGCAGGACTACTTCTTTGTGCCATATAATTACACTATTTCAATCACAGGACATGCTAGAGCTGCAGAAGTGTTGTAGTAAAGCTGCAGGGTGACCTCATTCCTCTCTACAACTTCCTGAAGAGGGGAGGAGGAGAGGGGGATGGTTCAAAGCTGTGCTAGGGGAGTTTTAGACTGGATGTTAGGAAGCATTTCTTACCAAGAGGGTGGTCAGACACTGGAACAGGCTTCCCAAAGAGGTGGTCAATGCTCCAAGCCTGTCAGTGTTTAAAAGGCAGTTAGACAATGTCCTTATTAACACACTGACTTGTTCAGCTCTGAACTAGTCAGGCAGTTGGACTAGATGATCATTGTAGGTCCCTTGCAAACAAAATAGTCTCTTCTAAACTGGGTAGGGAAAAGGCTGTGACTACACAACACTGTAGATGACATTGTCACATAAGTGACAACCAGGGAGAATAGGTGGGCACCTGGCCCAGGTAGCAATAAGATCAAAAGATCCTCACTAAAAGTCCATGCCAGCTAGCTTTCTCGCTGACAGACTTGTTTCTGCATTATGCTGGAAGCAGAATTCCAGAATCTCATTGCAGGCTGGATGCAAAAAATTGAAAAATTCCCGGGGAACAACCTGGTCAAAACTTTATGAAGGAAAATTTGCAGAAGCTGATATTTTGCAAGCTTTCATTGATCTAGTAAGTTGCTGTGGTCTCTGCAGCCTCACAAAATGTCCTTATCCATTTAAGAAGATTACTTCAGAACTGCTTCATATGAGTACAAAATTTGATTATTCTTAAACAGAATGATACTTTCATTAGGACGACTCAGAGTACATCTTATAACTAGTGTTCATGCTGTTCAGTAAAGTGATGTACCCAATCAATGTGATCTTAAAATGAGCATTTGGATTTTTGAAATTCAAGAATTAAATTACTCTCTGCAGATAGTCCCATGAATCTAAAAAGGCTAAATGGACCAGATAAAAATTCTTGCTTATAGCTACACATGGGTTATCCGCTCCAATTTCCCTTGTACAGCTGCTGGGACAGAAATTTCATCTTCTGCAGACAGCTTTTGATTTGGCTGGCAGATGAAAAATTAGGGCTGCCTGAGGGAACAACAACTAAAAAAGATCAACTGTTGCCCCTCTGAATTGAACTTATCATTTGAGAACTTATTATTTATGAGATGTTTTTAAGTGATAGCAACCCTATCTATCCCTACTAAGAAGCAGACTCTGAAAAAAGTGCCATCACCATCAGGCACTTTCAAGAAAATAGTAGTCTGACATCAGCTCTCCACGAGGTAAATTAAGGTTTTGTGCTTCTTTGGTCATGCAGGGTAAGTATTTGAGAGATGGGGAGAAGATAGGTCTGTGGACTGGAGGAGTTCTGCTATGGAGACACCAGCTTTCCCTGCTCTGGAAGACTCTGTAATGAGTTGATTGGAGACAATCTCCAGACCAAGGTATTACTGACTAGAGTCCAGCTGTGGCATACCAGAGTTGAGGTCCATTTGAACTAAATATGAGCACCCTGTTCCTGTGTAATGTTGAATGGGGTTACAGGAAGAAGAGTTACTCCCTGAATGGCCTCTGAGGCTGTAAACACACTCCTGACTGCTTGCAACTGACTTTTTAGTCATAGCACCTGACTTTTCAAGATCTCAGCCACGTCTAACACTGCAAGTAAGCTGCCATTTGAGGCAAGTCACAGATCCATCATAACTCTTTTACTGGAAAAGTGTTCAAGTCCACGGATGCACCTGGCAGCAACAGTGCATTGTCACATGTGCCAAATGGCAGTGTAGATTATTTGTTAGCTATTGGTCTGTGTGCTCACCTAACCTTGATTCACCTATGCCTTATATTGCTTCCATCCTCAACTTTGAGAAATTTGCTCTAGTAACATCAAGAATGATGCTAAATATTTTATTGTCTCTAATTTTCAACTTACATGTAACTGTAAACAATAAGCTTCTACCTACTTGAGCCAGAGGTCAATCTGTCTGAACCACATTTTCTTACAGTCTAAACAGGATTAAAAATTTGTTCTCCCACATGCACCCACAGAAATGTCAGAGGTGGAAAATAAAGGTGAAAATGGGATGAAATTACAGAAGAATCTCTGGTGGATGTGGGTTTTTTTGAGAGTTTAGTGACCTGATTTTCCTTTTTTTTTTCCTCCCTCAATACAGAACAGTATCACATACACACTTATTTTAATATCGTAATTGCCAGCATGAATAACTGAATTAAACTGACAGTGAATATCAATGTGTGCTAAGATTATACTATGTATGGCATGCACAGGATGTTAATTTTATGTGGGCAATTGTCTGCAGCAAAGGGGCAGTATGAGGTGATTCAATAGCATCAGTGTTTTCAAGTGTCACAGCCAAAGCTGCCAAAGCTTGTCTGGCTGAGACCTAGAGCTCATAAAAATTACTTTGCCTCCCCAGCTGCATTTCCTTATGGCAGTATAAGTCCTGAGAAAGTTCTTTTATACCTTAGATATTTTTTCCCTGTGCTTACAGATAAAAAAAAACAACAAAACCCCTCAAGTTTTGCATAGCTTTCTCAATCTAATAAATGAGATTAAAATCCTCCTACTAATTCTAATATTAATGGGTTTATGTGTACATTAATATCTTGTAATATGAATGTGAAAAAATAGACACCATTGTTCAACAAGAAGAAAAAGTTATTGTCTCTACCTTCAGGCAGTTAGAATCTTTGGGCCCCTTCCCTCATGAAATAAAGAGGAGTTCTACAGTTCTCTGTAAAAGATGCAAGACTAGATTCTAAATCATCCTACAATGCATTAAGACACTATTAATGAAATGTACTTTCTTAAAGGAGCTGAGGAAAAGCTGCCAGTCTAACTTACTCCATATAACCAAGAGGGTGATTAAATGTTCCAAATATGCAGAAGTCAAATGTCCTATTTCTGCTTTAAATCTTTTCCTTTTATAGGCTGTGGGTTATGCTCCCTGCTTTGAAAACCTGTGCTGTTTAGGAACAAGAATTTATTTACAGTTTTAAAAACTTGCAACTAATCTTGGATGAATAGTCTAAATTAACCTTTGGCAGAGAAGCTGTAATTTCTAAGCCAAGGCGTAACTGCATTTTGCATTAGTTCAGGAATACTGGGTACTTTGAGGGGTTAAGAATGAAATATTTTCCATGATTCATATCTCTTTTAGCTTGAAAAGTCAACAACTCAATTCCTATGTAGCCAAAAGGGGTTTTCAGTCCAAAATGTGTCGTTGCTTGCAATTAATTTGGGTTCTTTGCAGTTAGGGTTTTGTATCACAATGCATTAATGCATGAAAGCAGCTGCGCAATGAGTAGTGCCACATGTTTAAACTAAAAATAATCTGTATATATTGTTGCTGCACAAACAGTTGTACATTTTGGTCACTGAAGATAAACTCTGGTTAGAACAACAGAGACACATATGGCAGAATCAGATGCCTATCACAGGGCTGTGAGGGGACTCTTGCACGTGCCTTCTTGTGCCACTTAACCACTCTCCATTCTCATTTTCTGTCTTGGCAAGGATGCTGACTCCTATTATTTAAAACCATGAAAAAGTACAACAAAACTTTTAGTGATAAATATACTCAGGCAAATGGAAACAACTTCTGTTTTCCCTGAAATAAGGATTTTGGAATGTAGACCACTGACACGGTGCTTTGTGGTGGGGTGTTATGCTAGTTTAGAATTAATTCCATCTTGCAGACATATCTATGGGAGAGGGAAAAAAAAAATAAAGCAAAACCTAAAAATGGCACACTTTCCAAGTTGCTGAGCTCAATCCTTCTTCCTCTGAGAGCTCACTGTTTTGTGCCCCCCTGAAGAGTCTGTTTCTTTCAAGAAACTCCGGAAAATTAATTCTGATCCTCATCTTGCCTGCTAAGGTATGTAGAGTGGCTTGCTAATGGATGATTCCTTCATCCAAATGTAGAGTAACATTTGGGTCGCAAAAGTACTTGCTTCTACCTCCAGCCTTGCACCTTATCTCTGCTCTCCATTCTAAAGTAAATTACATGAAGGAAGTGTTAAATTTTTCTTTCGTTCTTTATGGGAAACCAGTTTTGTGCCCTACATCACCTCCTGCTACGCACTACAGTATCTCTCTAGCACAGTCAATAGAATCATAGAAACATAGAGTGGTAGAGGTTGGAAGGGACTTCTGGACATCAAGTCCAACCTCCCTGCCAGTGCAGGATCAGCTAGAGTAGGTTGCACAGGAACGCATCCAGACGGGTCTTGAAAGTCTCTAGAGAAGGAGACTCCACAGCGTCTCTGGGCTGCCTGTCCCAGTGCTCCATCACCCTCACAGTAAAGAAGTTTCTCCTCACGTGGCACTTCCAGTGTTCCAGTTGTGACCTCTTTGTCCTATCACAGGGCACAACTGAAAAGATAGGCCAGTGTATTTGACACTCACCCTTCAGATATTTGTAAATATTAATAAGAATCCCCTCTTCAGGCAATACAGCCCCAAGTCTCTCAGCCTTTCTTCATCAGAGAGATGTTCTAGTCCCTTAATCATCCTCATAGCATCTGTTGGACTCTCTCTAGTATTTCCCTGTCTCTCTTGAACTGGGAAGACTCAAACTGGACATAATTCAAGGTCTCACTAGGGCAGAGTAGAGGGGGAGGAGGACCTCCCTGGAACTGCTGGCCATACTCTTCTTTATGCACCCCAGGATTCCATTGACCTTGGCCACAAGGGCACACTGCTGTCCCATGGATAACCTACTGTCCACCAGGACACCAAGGTCCCTCTCCGTGGGGCTGCTTTCCAGCAGGTCTACCCCTAACCTCTACCAGTGCATGGTGGTGTTCCTCCCCAGATGCAGGACTCTACTCTTGGCCTTGTTGAACCTCATGAGGTTTGCCTTTGCCCAGCTCTCCAGCCTGTCCAAATCTCGCTGCATGGCAGCAAAGCCTGACGGTGTATCAGCCACTCCTCCCAGTATAGTATCATCAGCAAACTTACTGAGGGTACACTTCATCCCTTCATCCAGGTCACTGGTCAACATGTTGAATAAGACCCAACCCAGAACTGACCCCTGGGGAACACCACTACTTACAGGTCTCCAGATGGACTTCACATCACTGATCATGACCCTCTAAGCTCTAGTGTTCAGCCAGTTCTCAACCCATCTCACCATTCCCTCTTCTAACCCCTACTTCCTGAGCTTACCCATGAGGATGTTATGGGAGACAGTATCAAATGCCTTGCTGAAGTCAAGGTAGACAACATCCACTGCTCTCCCTGTATCCACCCATTCAGTCACACCATCACAGAAGGCTATCAGATTAGTCAGACATGACTTCCCTTTAGTGAATCCATGCTGCCTACTCTTGATAACCTTCTTTTCTTCCATGTGCTGAGATATGATCTCCCGAATGAGCTGCTCCATTATCTTTCCAGGGATGGAGGTGAGGCTGACTGGTCTGTAATTACCAGGGTCTTCCTTCTTGCCCTTTCTGAAGGCTGGAGTGACATTGGCTTTCCTCCAGTCCTCAGGCACCTCACCTGCTCTCCATGATCCTTCGAAAGTGATGGAGAGTGACAAAGCAACATCAGCCATCTTCCTCAGCACTCATGGTGCAGCCCATCAGGGCCCATGGATTTGTGTGTGTTCAGTTTACCCAAGTGATTTCTAACCCAGTCCTCATTGACCAGTAGAGAGCCTTCCTCCTTCCAGTCTTTCACTCTTACTCCCAGGATCAGGGATTCCCAAGGGCTGGTCTTAGCAGTGAAGACTGAAGCAAAGAAGGCATTCAGTAACTCCGCCTTCTCTGCATCCTCTGTCACCAGGGCTCCCACCCTGTGGGCTCACATTTTCCCTTGTCTTCCTTCTACCACTGATGTATTTGAAGAAGCCCTTCTTGTTCTCTTTTACTTCCTTTGCCATAGATAATTCCAGCAGGGCCTTGGTCTTCCTTGTTGCATCCCTACAAACCCTGACAGCATTCCTATAATTCTCCCAAGAGACCAAGAAACCAGTATCACACTACACTGGAGCCTGGGTCTTCATACATGCTGGGAAACACTGGTGAAGTGCAACCTAATGGAGAAGATAATACCAGTTCTTAATAGAAGATACCAGGACTGCCAACTATCACCGCTCAATAGGCACTAACATCTTAGGCAAGCTGTCTGTCTTTATTTTCCAAGTTTCAGTACAGTGCAATGTGCTTGACTGATAACAGCCACAACGACAGGCTTGGGTTACTGCCACTTGCTGCTTTCCAGTTGGGACCAATGTCTCTGGTCAAATAACTTGGATTATAAATTACCACTGGAAATGATCAAGCATCGAATAAGCAAATAAGTCTTGTTCTCATCTGACAGGATGCACTTGCAGGTGGTTGATTACCAAGTACAACACATGCCTGTCTGAAAATAATAACAGAATGGGAATGTGGTCGAAAAAACCACTCAGTTATAGTACCAGCAGGTAGTTTATAATAGAGCATATTATTATTATGGTTTATAAACTAGGTGCTTATAACCATTTACCTGTCATTAGGTAAATCTGTAATGTTTTAAATAGCTCCTTTATGTCTGTGAAGATATATAGGTTAATGATAATATATTATCAAGCTGATATATGCACTTGCTGGTTGTCTTCCTTCCAAAATGAAGCAGCAATTGCATACTGATGGTGGAGAAAGGGGCTGGGGTCCTGCAGCTGAGAACACAGAAAAGAAAGGAAAGAATCAGAGTAATATTTAGTTCCCCATTATGAAGAAGCCAAGAGAGGGAGTTTTTTAAGTCCAGAGTATGAATTATAAAGAGACTTTGAATTGTGATTAAAGAAACTGACTGCTGATGCATCTGTTCCTGAGAAAATGGAAAATAAAAAGGGATATATTCTCTCTAATTAGAACTGCTGCTAAACTTACATGGTATCTACTTCTAAAGAACTCAACTATTGTCAGTGTGAGCCAGAAAGTGTGATGGTATTTGAGTACTTCTTTTTCTTATTTCAAACATGGTCTCTGCTTTTAACTGTGCGTGCCTTTGTCCTCCTTTTATTTCCTTTGTTTCTTTTTCTCTGTTTGAGAGTGAGACAATAGTAATACGCGCCCATGGAACGGGCAATGTACAAGGACTTCCACTTCATATTGGCAGACAAGTAGACGCAGTTCTAGCATCTCCGTTGTGCTCACTAAACCTATACTGACAGTAAACAACAAGAAAAAAAATGTGCTGCGCTAGCAATTTTTTATTCATACTTTTGCCAGGATATACTTGTTTATGCATCTCCCGTGTCCCAGGATTTTCAGTAACAGTGGCTTTAAAAAGTACCCTCTTCTCCCTTCTATTACAAATAGTAAGCTCATTTATTTTTCTTTAAATGTTCTAGAGTAGTAGAATAGTTGTGTGTGTAAACCAAAAATCAGACTGCAAAAAGCTGTTGTAATATGGAGCTAGACAAAAGATATACTTATTTCACATTATATTAAAGACTTATGTGTTTCTCCCTTCTCCCTACCAGAGTAGTTCTTTTTTTTTTTTAGAGGCTTAAAGATTACCTACAGCCAGCATCCCTCTACCTAAGGTTTCATTCTTAAACTGTTATTTTATAGCACATAAACAAGGAAACCAAAATATCTGTAAACATGGAAAAAAGATTAGGGTTCATCAAGAATATCTATGTCTACATGTTATGTACCTTCTGAGAAAATAACTGGTAAGCCATGGGGAGTACTTGGGAGGGTTTGGTGACTAAAATGGAACCCAAACTTTTAGGCTTCAAAACCAGCACCTAAATGTGGCCAGTTAATAAGCTGTCATCATTATTTTCGTGCATCTAATCCTTCCCTTCTTTTAGGTTTAGGCAGGTTTGGGGTTTTTTTTCCACTTGGAATCCACAGCCTAGAACCATCTTTTTGTAGATTATGGGAGGAATGGAAATGTGTCCAGCAGGTGGGGGAATTTCCTCCTAAGCCTGAAGAGTGCAGTCTGTACTGAAAAGTGGGTTTACTAAAACCAAGGGTGTGTCAGAAGGTATGTGACAATTTATTCACTTACCGGTTATCATTTGTCTTTAGAACACCCCAACTATGTCATCATTTCATCTTAAATAGTAGCTCAAGTAGTGTTGGGAGCAGGAACTGAAAGCTGTTTCTGGCACCACTAGCATTCCTGGATGACGATTCATCACTGTTTCCATTGCTGTTCCTCAGGCTGTATGCATGAAGGGGATAGTGTCTTTTCTGTCGTTCCTAGTAAGAGGATAAGGAATGTGTATAAGTTAGAACATACAAAGTTCCACTTCAACTTGAGGAGAAACTTCTTTACTGTGAGGGTGACAGAGTCTGGAACAAGCTGCCCAAGGAGGTTGTTTAGCCTCCTTCTCTGGAGACTTTCAAGACCCGTCTGGATGCGTTCCTGTGCAACCTGCTCTAGGTGATCCTGCTCTGGTGGGGAGGTTGGACTAGATGATCTCGAGAGGTCCCTTCCAACCCCTAATATTCTATGATTCTATGAATCTATGATCTAATGTTCACTGTTGCAAAAACCATGCCATCTCAACAGCAGAAAGAGAATATCCTCCTCCGTCCTTGTTTTTTGGACAGTAATACCTATGGTCTGACCACAGACAGCAAATCAAACATACAGGCACTTAGATTCAGGGAAAAATTGTTTGTAAATCACAAACCATCTCATATGTGCAATAATCAGGAGCGTTTGCATCTCAGTCCTTATATCCATGCTTTTGGCTAAGCTCAATTATGGGATATTTTTAGTCATTATTTTAGCTTTTCTGATTAAAAATTAGAGGTGTGTGTTGACCCCTGGTTGCTTAAACATAATAGTGGTTTTACATCTCTGCTGGTTTTACTGCCTTTGACTTCAATGTCTATATGCTATCATCTAATTTGCTCTTTTTCTTCTTTTTTCCTACCCTTGGGAAACTCAGCCCTTAAGAAAATGAGATGCATCTAGAAACAGTCAAAAGCCAAGATTCAGACAAAAGCTTTTAAGGGGTAGCCTAAGGCATTTCAGGTAAAGCAGACTAATGCAGGATGTTGAATATTTTCAGCTTTGGAGTCAAATGACAAAATTACATTTCATGTTCATGTTAGGCACTTATGCAAGTCTTGTCTTTTCTGTTTCTTTTAAATGAACATAAGGGGTTTTGAGCAAATATTTTTCTGTATACCGAAGCACCTACCATTGCAATTCTCAATAAAATTGAACACATTTAATAATAGTGTAAAAAAATTATTATGAAAAACAGTGATGCTTGTTAGACAAAACATCAGAATGCCCTAACCAAGGCTAGATCCCCAAGAAAGCTCAACATCTATCATTTCTTGTGCACAAAGAAATTTTATCTTCGAAGCTCTGTCTTGGGGTCTTTCTATCTTTGTAAAATTCTAAGGTGTCACAGTGAAGGCTGTCTTACAGGAGGAATTGGATCTTCCTTAATTCATTGTAATTAATTCAGACTAGTGGCTTCAGTGATGGGGTTAGTTACAGTAGTGCCAATTTTCCTCCCTCAGGTTTTCCTTATAAAAGACTGAGCTGGCCTTGATTCTTTTTCTCACTGGGGCTGAAGACGAAACAAAACAGAAAAAAACAACCCTCTTTCCCTGTTAAAAAGAGTTAAAAGCATTATCTTCTGGGAGCAAGAATTTAACTCTTGGCTGTGGGGGGCATTTTACCTCCTTAATCTGATGAATTTTGAGTTTACATTTTAACCAGCTTGCTGGTTTGGACAAGTGTGCAACTTGTGTTGCAGTGTGGAGCATGGCCATCTAAACCCCTTTGTTTAACCTCAAGTGTTTAGTCCCTAAAAATTGAGGATTACAGGAAACTAGGAGCTTTGGAAATATGTAATGTATTCCATACAGGTTTCTAGATTTTACTTAAAAAGAAAAAGTTGTTTTTCTTACATGGAGCAAGATGTGTTGTTTGTTTGTTTTTCTGTTTGTTTTTTGGGGGGGTTGTTTGTTTGTCTGTTTGGGTTTTTTTAATTTTAAATTGCTATTAAGTTTTAAAACATGTTAGGAAACCAGTTTCTCTTCGTGGTATGTTAATATTGGACCTATCGAGTCTATACATTGTACTGCTCATGATTTTGTGTGTACTTGAGAATTGTTTAGGGATAGTTATCTTGCCAAGCTGAGATAAGGCTGAAATGCATTCCCACACAACTGGATGTGTTGTCCTTCTGTACATGCGTAAGGCACAAGAATGAAGATGGGAGAACTGGGACATGAAAAATTATGAAAAGGGGCTCTGGACCTTCTCTGTTCAAGGTGTCAGAAACAGCATGTGTTATTTATTCATTAAGATTACGTTAGCTTACAAATGTCACCTACAGAAATTCTCCTTGTAAGAAAGACAACAACTCCTTTTGTTAGTGTTCATGAAAAAATCACAGTGACCACTGTGAAATGTGGAAGGTAATGAGTAGCCTATAAAATAAACACAAAGCAAACAAAAGGGAGCTCTGAACTGCTGGTTTGTTTACTTTTCAGAAAGCTGTAGTTGTCTAGTAGAAACACAAACTGTTCATACCGATTTGCAATGAAATGATGTTCATGTAGACCAACTGCTGTGTGAGACATAAGAAAATGTAGCTGCCTGAATCCTGATCTGAGGCTGTAGCTTGGCTGCTACAGACTAGCACTTACTCCCTCATGAAATGGAGTAATGTGGCTAGGAAAATATTAGCTAAATTAGAGCCTTTTGAAAAAGAAACTGTGACAAAAAGCAGAGGTGTGAGAAATTGCAATACAGCAATTGAAGTTGTTCACCAAAACCCACCAGATAAGAGGAGACTGAGTGATCAACGAGTTGCTCCCAGAAAGCTGTGGGTACAGTCCTGCACCCTGTGCTGAAGAGGAACACTTCAGCAGCTCACTGCAAGCTCCTGGTAAATTAGATTTTTTTTTTCCCATTGAAAAAGTTTAATAAACAATGTGATCAACTTATGAATAGGAGTTGAAGCTTCTATTTGCATTTAGATAAGGTGTGCTAAAAAAAAATATAGTGGCTATATTGTCTGAACCACCTAGAAATGCTGCTTAGAAGTATGAATTTGACCAAGAAGCAGGAAACCTACTCTTCTAAACCACAAAAAACGTCTGGCTAAGGCAGAAAAGATCAGTCTTAATTTCCAAATGGCAAATAACTGCTTAATCAATTGCATGGAAGGCTGTTAATTATATTTTTTTATTGGTTTGTTTGTTTTTTTTTTCAAGTGAAACAAATTATTTGCAGGCAAGGGGTTTGCAGTAAGCAAGTTTACTTCTATGCACAAACAATTAAGAAGACCATTCTTTTCAGCGGCTCTTCCCAGTGGGTAGTTGGGGGGGGGGGTTTGCTTTGTTTGTTTTGCTATTTTTTAATGGGAATCCCAAAGGAATCTAAATATAGATAGTGTGGATCTGAATAATAATAATAATAAAAATTCCTTTTAGTTTGTTGAATTGACAAGCTGAAAAAAAAATTTTTTTTAAGGCAATTTAAATTTTAACTGTAAAATGTAAACTAGTCAATTTAGTGAAACCTGGCTCATGAGAGCGGGATGTAAATAAGCATGGACTTTCATTAGGAACAAAAATGCATATTTACACAGGGAAGACCAGAATAGTCTTGGGCTGATTAGAAACTTCAAATGTGACTTCAAATGCATTGCTGTAGTACTAGAGTATTAATGGATTGTGTATTTTAAAGCTTGCAAAGATTAGTGCTTTACAGAAAGGGACTAGTGGCTTTCTGCTGAGATACTTTGTTGCCTGAGTGTGGTTTTCATTACCCTAGATTGTGCAGCCTTGTAGTCCCTTTCCAGGTGGCTGGCAGCATGTACTGCTTTTTCCTTCCTCACATTCTCTACAAATTGTGCTGCTGAACTCCAGACTGCTAGGCTCAAGTGCTGTGTCACGAGTAGTAAGATAAAGGATCTGTTTGTTCCTTTTTGTAGTTGGAAAAGCAGAATGAGGGGAAAAAAAAAAAAAGTTTTATTAAAAAGGCAAAAATAGATGACCCTTTCCCAGGCAAAGCAAAATAATGATATCAAGCTGGAATCAACAACAGAAGCTGGAGAGGAACCTTTTCCCTGTTTGGCTAGCCTTCTCACATGTGAGTGCTTTCCCTAAAGAAACATTGCTGGATTCCTCAAATTTTTTTCAACCTAGAATGTCTATTTTAGAGAGGAGTCATAGTCTCTACACATTATAATGTCTGGACTCAAGTGCATTGCAGCTCATGATTTGGGGTGTTCTAGTGCTATAAGATGGAGAAAACCCTACATCAATCCTCTCCTGTGCTTGGGATAGGTGTTACTAGCTTCCTTATCAAATCCAGCCCCAGTAACGAGCCATAGAAGAACCATAATCTCTGTGATTATTGTGCAGTAGAAAATAGACTAGCCCATTTACGAAAATGAAGTTATTTTTTTTGAGGTAATCATTGCTCAGAATTGCTTGGGCTTGAACACCAGTAGGTTGTCAACGTTTAGAGCTGGGCCAGCCAACTAGACCCATGACAGATTCCATTAACCCCTCTGTCTTCCCAAAAAGGAAGAGAAAGGGAATAAGGCAGAAAGATTTATGGATTGGAAAAAAAAACCCCAAAACAGTTTTAGTGAAAATAATAATAAATAACATGAAATATATACAAACCCAATACTGAAACCAACGCCCCTGATGGCAATTATGTTATATTTTACTTAAGAAAATGTATATGGCTCAGAAATGCAGTTTTAGTGTCAAAAAACTAGGTGAGCACAGAATAATTATTCTTCATTGTAGATACAGCCTTTCTATGTATTACTCTATATTAAATTATTAGCAAAATAAGTGGTTAATATTCCAAATGCTAGCTGACTTTCAAATTTAGGTCTGGCAAATGGGTATGGAAATGACAAGTCAACATGCATCTGAAGAAGCCTGGGCACCAAATTTAGTAGAAACATAGAAATGTCTGGGTTGGAAGGGACCTTCAGAGGTCATCTAGTCCAACCCCCCTGCTGAGAGCAGGGACATCCTCAACTAAAGCAGGTTGCTCAGACCTCTGTCAAGCCCCACCTTGAATGTCTCCAGGGATGAGACCTCAACCACCTCCCTGGGCACCCTGTTCCAGTGCTCCACCACTCTTGTGGGAAAGAACTTTCTCCTTATTTCTAATCTAAATCCACTCCTTTCCAATTTAAAACCATTGCCCCTCGTCCTTTCACTCCAGGCCCTCTCCAGGCTTTTTGTAAGCTCCCTTCAGGTACTGGAAGGTGGTTATTAGGTCTCCTCGGAGCCTTCTCTTCTCCAGGCTGAACAATCCCAGCTCCATCAGCCTGTCCTCGTAGGAGAGGTCCTCCAACCCCCTGATAATCTTCGAGGCCCTCCTCCTCTGGACCCGCTCCATCAGGTCCATGTCCTTCCCGTGCTGAGGGATCCAGAGCTGGATGCAGTATTCCAGGTGAGCTCTGACCAGAGCAGAGTAGAGCGGTAGAATCCCCTCTCTTGATCTGCTGGCCACACTTCTTTTGCTGCAGCCCAGGA
>JANIJG010004750.1:0-38385 GCA_024611175.1 Megaceryle torquata | reverse complement strand
ACATGAGGAGGAACTTCTTTACTGTAAGGGTCACAGAGCACTGGAACGGGCTCCCCAGAGAGGTTGTGGAGTCTCCTGCTCTGGAGATTTTCAAAGTGACCTGTGCTAGATTAGATGATCCTGCTCTGGCAGGGGGGTTGGACTCGAAGATCTCCCAAGGTCCCTTCCAACCCCTGACACCCTGTGACCCTGTCTGAAGGTGTGGAGATTGCTTCAGTTCTGTCTAGAGCCTGTGAGCACCAATGCAGTGGCCCTCCCTTGACCCTGCTGAGCCTTGATTCAGGCTTCCAGGTGGAATGGGTGGGTAGAAAAGCATCAGAGTGGGAGGATCTGATGCACTGGAGGATGTGAAATTTTAATGTGAAAACATTTTTATGTGAAAACACAGGTTGGCCATAAATATTGGGGTTGTCACATCTGTCAGTTAAAGACCTATAAGGAACTGTGAATGGCACAAGGCTTTCCTGTGGTCACAAATGTGCGGTCTCTGTGGTCTTTGTTATTAGCTGTATTGTCAGAGTGCTTGCTCTGTACTGTGTTGGTCTCAGCTGCAGTTTCACAAATACCATGTTTTGAAGGGAAATTGAAAGAGACATGTATTTGGTTAAAATATTACATCTATGGTGTTTGCAGCATTGAATCAGGACAAACTCACTCCGCCCTTAAGAAGTGCAAAAAAACTTGGGTCAGGGCTTTGGGAGCCAGCGACAATCACCGGAACACAAGCATGGTTCTTCCCCCCTTTTATCCCCCTCCACCGCACCACGCCACAAGTGCTCTGCAAAGCAGAGTCTGAGACTGTAGGTTTGATCCACATTCTGGCCGCCTTCTGTCTGATCTCTCTTTGCACTTTGGGACCTTCACTGTCCCAGTGTGTGCCTGCTTAGTTCAGCTGATAGCCTTGAGCTGCGATGGCTTTTGTCATTCCTTTTGGTTTATTGACATGGGAAGTCCTTTCCTTGGCTACCCAAATGGCCTTAGGACAAAAAAGTCTATTTTAAGAGGACCGAGAAAGCCAGAGAATTCCCCAGTACCTTGTCCCAGAGCTGGGCTGGATGGAGGCTGTGGAAGGCCTCGTGCAGCTGCTGGCATGGGGAGTGCTGTTCCTCCACCAGGGAGCAGCTTCGGTGGATGTGAAGCCAAGGATGCTCCTTTTAGCCTGGATCTGACCGTGCACCAGCTGAGTGCAACAATTAATGTTCTTGAGCATAGAGAGCAGGCCCATTAACTGACAGGTGATGTTTGCATTCATTTCTTGTGTTATTCTTGCTGAAATCTTTTGGTGTGAAAGTGACTGTTCTTTAGGGTGATTGCCATGAAATGTGAATTAACGCCTACTTGCTTGTTGTGTTTTGGTTTTCTTTTCCATAGGAAACGACTTGCAGTTGAGTGAGTCTGGAAGTGACAGCGATGAGTAGAGGCTGAGCTTTTGCAGTTTTGTTACATGTACATGAAGAACTAATTTACCTTGAAGTGATCCTATTGCTATTGAAGAGGAGCTGGCACAGAGGTAGTTCCGCATGTGGAGTTTTAATCAGAGAAATAAGTAGCCCTACAAAATAGCAGATGTCAGGGGCTCATTTACTTTGTGAATTAAGTGTATATTTTGTGTATATTCTTATTCTTTTAAAGCTTTTAAATAGATATGTACAGTGGGTAAGCCAATATATGTTCCTATGTTCCTGTCCACCATCTGCAAGTTTAATGTGTAACTATATGATGTCATCTAAAAATGTCTTGTTTGTAGAAGATGTTCAGCCCATCATGACTTGGGAGGAGGACACAACTTTTGTATATAGGGTGAGCATGAGCCAGCAATGAGTTTAAGAAAACATGCAGGATCTTCTGTGTGCACTGAAGTGGGACTGTCTTAAATTAAGCTTCAATACTAAGTTGGTTTCTTTGGTTTGGGACTTTTCTAATGCATTTTTATTGCTATTTAATGGACTTACTTTTAAACAGCTGGAAAATAGAAATCATAAAACCATGTTTGTCACAAACCTTGCTGCACCAGTGCCTTATAAGCAGATTTTTTAAATAGTGCTTCAGTTCCTGCCACCTTTCCCATCGGGAGCAATACTGAAGCCTCCTCAGATTGCTTTTGCAAGCAGGAGCTGTATTTCACATACGGCCAACTGTACTCCGAGGGCAAGGTAAAGGACATACATCTGTCACCTGAACACTTCCAAATAAGAACCAGATCAGCATTTTCTTTTGCGACTCAAGTGTCTCATTTAAGTCACACATTCAGACCTAGTCCTCAGAAATACTTATGAGCCCGATTAGAGGTGAAATTGTAACATCACGAATACAAGATATTGGACTTACTGAAATTATAAGAGCCTTTGCAATTTCTGAGAGAATGCAGAGAGAAGAGATGACTAAACAGTTAACCATGAAACAGCCGAAGTCTCTCTTCCACCCCAGTTGCCCAGGTAGACTTTGGTCCAGATTGCACATTGGACGGGATCTCTGTGCTTGGCAGGAGTCACAGAACATGAAATATTTGCCTGAGCTGAAATGCATCCCTGTTTGAGGGGGTTTGAAGCATGCTTAGTTGGGTTATCATTAACTTTTTTTGCTTGCATGGAAAATGAGTGCCATGGGCAGCCTCTTGTGCTCGAGCACCAGGCTGACTTTTTAAATCCAGAATTCACTGTCATAGGACAAGTGGCGCCACAGTCGTGGTGTCTTTCAGGAGAATGGGAAGTGGAGTGGGCTGCCTCTCCATTCTGAAGTGTCTGCTTTTGTCTGTCTGTCCTTTTGTGGTTTAACTCCTGTTTGTTTACTGAGCTCTTTCCTTTTTTTTTTTTTTTTAAGATGTTGAAGAGCAAGGGGACATTTGAAGGGAGATTTTATTAAATGGTTTATTTTTTTGCATTAGATACATATTTAGGCATATTTTTGCATTATTGTACATACATTTAAAAATACATTTTGGTTTTTTTTAAAGTGTTTTGTGATGTGGGTACACATTTTAACAGAAATTATGAAATATACTTGATGTAAAGCCACAATTGTTCTCTTGCCTTTCCTACCCCCCCCCCCCATTCCTCCTCCAACAGTAGGAGTGCTCTGTTTTAACAAGCTTGTACCAACTGGGGATTTTAAACTTTGGTGCAGCTCTTCGTGGCAGTTGGTGGTCTAATTAACACTAATACTGCTCTCAACTTTTACTGAGCTTAAGATCTGAATAAGCAGGGAGACATTTCTCTGGTGGCATTTCCCTGTTACTGGAGCTTATTCCCAAGTTCTGTGGACATTATTTGTGCTTAAATGGAAAAGCAGCAGTGTGGCATTTTCATTGCTTGTCATTTGCTGGCTGCTGCTGCACTCTGAAATCCAGGATGTCTCATGCGAAGTTTACTAATTGTGTGTAAATAAAATATATGAAACTCAAGTGGAGAAGACAACACCAGGCTGTATTGATTTGAATCAACGGTTTAATTATGGTTTAGATCAGCAAGTGGGAAAGCTCCATTCGGCTAATCAATTTCTGCCTTGTTTTGTATTTGTCATGTTTCCCTGCTATCCCTCCCTAAAAAGTTTCTTCCCCTCCCTGTTTATTGGTAACCAAGTCAACATACTTTCATGCAAGCACAGCACTTCTGAACTACGTTTGGCCATCCTTTGCATCCCCTGGAGATGCACTGTATCAGGGGTGCCAGCCTGTCATTTGTGAGCTGTTGAGCTGCACATCCCAGGGGATGCTACAGCACCTGGCTGCCCACAGCGCTGGCGAGTACCGTGATGGCCCACAGCCTGCTCCTGAGCATAAGTAGGCCAGTCCCTGCGCCTGTGTGACCAGCCTGTCCCCTCCCTGCTGCTCTGCCACCTCCTGCCTGAGAAGCTCCCTGGGGTCTCCACCACAGCTCTCGGGCGCGTGGAACATGTTTTGTGAAGGTGAACCATGTGGAGATGTCAGTAGGAAACTCATCAGATCAGAAAGTGCAGCAGCCACATTTTTTCCTTTTTCTAAATGTCTGAGTGTGTTTTAAAGCCATTGCCAGCCTGATGTTTTGATCGGGGCCCTTAAAATTTTATGTTTCATATATTAAGAAATAGTAAACATAGTCTGTTCCTTTTAGATAGTTGTTAGTTTGTTCATGATTTGCAGCAAGTTTTATTCAGACGGAAACTGGAATTCAAATTACTTGGAGAGAAGCTGTTATTTAAAATTCTTTTAATTAGTTGGCAGTATCTTTAACACGCTGGAGAAGTAAGATAGCTAAAATATGTTTAGATGAAACCTGTTAATGAAAGCAAGTACTCCTGATTATTCCTGGCAGGTTCCAATCCTGCAGGATTTTATCACTAGCAGATCTTAACACCTTACACTAATTTTTCCACATAAAGCAGGCATATCTTTTATATGCCACTTAGTTCAAATGTGAATTAACGGTGCATATGGAACGCAGTTATCTGAATGAATTGAAACTGAATAAATATTTCTCTATGCTGGTGGGCGAGCTGCCTGCTGGCCATGGTGAGGTGAGCAGCTCAAGGCAGCTTTGGTTTCTTGTGGTTTCTTCTGTTCAGTGACTTCAGCCATTTCAGTAGTTTGACTTTCCATAAAAAAAACTTAGCAGCAAACAAGGCCCACTTACGGCTTACAACTTAGACTGCTTTAAGAGTAATAATCAGCTATTATTTAAATAGATTCAATTAGATTGTCATAATTTCAAATATTGTTACAATTGTGGTGGGTTTTTTTATAAAAAAGCTTGGTTTTCAAAGGGGCAAATTGTCTGCGTTGGACACATTAAAATGTGATTGCAGCAGTGCCTGATCTCGTGTTCCAAATGTTAATCCGGTGCAGAAGAGCTCCCACCCACCTCTGCCCTTGTTCCAGCTCCGCAGGCCAAACAGCTCTATGAGTGGGCACAGCTTGAGTCACCCCATCTAAGAGCAGGTTCGGTCACCTTGGTCACCTCTGGGCAAAGGGTGTCCCACTCCACTGGCGAGAACCACATGGTTGAGAGCGTGCAGCACTCCACCAAAGCACCCTCTCCTGTAACCAGTCCTGGCTGAACTGGTTTTGTTGGGAAGGCAGAGGGATAAGAAATGTTTTTCTTCAGCGTTGCTTGGAATAGCCCAAAGCTTAACTGTGGGCTGTACATCTGTTTGGAAGATGTTGTGCCTAAGTCAATTTGCACACTTTGCTTTATTACAGACGAGCTACGTGCCTCTATAGCTGTGTATAAAAACCGCTTGCTGTGCAAAGCTTTAGAGACTTTTTTTCCCTCCTTCAAAGTCTGTTTATTAGCATTTAAAAAATGAAGTTTACAATCCATGCATGTTTTTTTGTTTTGCTTTGTTTTAATTTGGAAACTAAGAACTGTGGCCTGGAATTAATTGTAATGGCAAACACTTTATTTTCAGTAACTACCCAAGCTTCATTGTTCAGGGTGCTGTTGTGCTTCCTGCTAGCTGCTGAGTCAGAGAGATCTGACAGAAAACACCACTGCCCACAGTGGGCATCCTGATGGGATGAAGGCTTCCACTGGTATCTCTGCAGGTCTGGGTTCAGCTCCTAATGAATGGAGACATCTTGAACCTACGGGTTATTCACAGGCTTTTAAACACGTGCAGGTGTGTGTAATATCAAAGGAAGAAGCATTGCCAATGCTCACCTTAAAAAAAAGAGCTGTGAAGTTGGGACAGATGTGAATTTAAAGAAGTTGATTGTTATGTGTATTGCACACCCAAACCCTGTTCTCAGAAGATAAGCTGATTAACGAACTATTAGTTAGTTAGCCAGTAACTACCTCTGGTTTATGTGAGAAGGATTGTATGTAAATTGAAAGGTATCAATTTAGCTATTTCTTCCTATTCCCATTGCTTACCCTCCCTTCCTCTCTCTGTCATTCTGTTATTTCAGGCACATGTATCCTTTCTGATGCCCAAGTCCTGTAGGAATTAACAGGAAAGGCGGTGGGTGGTGAAATGTTACAAATGTATTTATTATCTGTGTTCACCCTTGCTCTAAATTTATTGTAAATGAGAAAGACCTTGTGAATGGGCCCATCTCTCTCCTTCTCCTTTGCTTTGCCTTTATTGGGACCAAACAGAATTCCTTTGGACAACAGAGAAAGAAAGGAGAAAATGCAAGAGGATGAAGCACCTCCAGCAGCTGCTGCTGCCTGTGTTGAGGATGCTCCCTCGCAGAGCCATGGTCTAAGCAGCCTGACCTGCTCTCACAGCATCGCTGTAAATGAAAGACAAAATCCATTGCTACCACTGCCCTGCCACTGGGAGGAGAGAAGGGGAATCTGGAGGAAAAAAGTAGGTTAAAAACACTTTGCTAAAGATTTTAAACATTAGCCAGTCAAGAAACCAGGTTTGTTGCTCAGTGAATCCAGCCAGTGGACTTACTTCCCAAATGCCATCAAGAGATTTTCAGGTGCAGTAAATATGCTGTACTGGTGTCCATGCCAGCAAGCAGTACAGCCCAGGAGCAGATCCAGAACACAGAAGAGTGCTGAGACTTCAGCGTGTGCACCATCCACCTTTCATCTGAGAGAAATCCACATTGTGTACCCTCTCCATGATAGGAACCACAGCAGGGTAAGTGAGGATGATTGGGGCATTCACTTGGTAAGTGCTCTCCTGACTTGGACTAACCACTAAAATGTAGACACCTTGCATGAACTGGCCCCAGTCCAGCTCCTCTGCAAAAATACTGAGATAAGAAACATTAAAAAGTATTGCTTAATCTCAGAAGCATAGTTTTAGTCTTTATAGAGACATTCTCAGTATGGTATTAGTATATGAATCATACTGAATAATAATATGATCAAATAAATAGCTGACACAGTCATTAAAAAAAAAAAAATCATCTTTTTCCACAGGAGGAGCTCCTGTTTCACAAGCTTTAAGACACAAGCAGCATTCCTACATAATACACACAAATCTCCATCTTACAAGGGGCTAAGTGACTGTGCCAAATCATAACAAAAGCTGTTCTGCAGCAGAGCAGGGCCAGGCTGCAGGTCTTGTCTAACCCTAACTGCAGCCTCACACCTGCAGCACCAACATGGGGCTTGCCTGTTCAGGAAGGCATCCCAATGGGCCAAAGCTGGGAACCACTCTGACTTTCAGAGAACTATTAATGCAGATGAATGATCGATGCTTTTTGCTTTTAAAAGCTTAGGCTACATTTGGGAAGGTGGAGAGCTTCCTTTGCCATGCCTGGCCTATGTCCGTGCTGTCACTGCTTGCGCTCAGTTTTTCATCGCTCTTCCCCTACAGCAAGTGACTGTAACAGAAATAAGAGAGGCTTCCAACATCAGTGTGGGCCTACTGTCAGAGCAATTGAAACAGAAGTTAGGGCAAAGGCTGGGCCAGTGTCTGTGCTTGAGAAAGGACCCTCAGGGTATGATGTGCCAGATACTGCCTATCTGTGTCAGTTCACACCAGTGCTTGTACCAGTATCTTCTTTTTCTCAGTAGACAATACAGTCAATTTTTCTCTGCTTCTCCTGGCCTTTAGAAGGAAAATAAATCACTGTAGTTAAAATCACAAGTCCTTGTGAAAACCTGCTTGTGCCCAGAAAGCTAAGTGTCAGAGCTTGCCTGAAGCTTAGGAAGAAGTGGCATCTTTTTCAATAAATTTACATCTCTAAATAGATGATAAGTGTTGAATGAATTTCCATATGTTTAAAATAGCAGAACGTTAAGGATTCTGGCACTGCAAGCAATCAACTAATTTGGGACTATTATGAGAATATGTTTTATACTAGTGAAGCAATTAATCTAGAAATCAGGGACAGTCTGCAGCTCTGTGCCCTTTCAAGTGTCATAAAGGATCACAAATTGACAGAAAATCCTGTTTGTTTGCCTGTAGACTTTATGGTGCCCTATAACTTTCAGGTCTTTGCAAAATCACCCTCAAGTTCTGAATAAGCCCATCTGTAACGCACCCCCCACTTGGCTTGCTGGGCCATGCAGGCTGCTCATGGCTACACAGACCTGACAATGAACAAGAAGGTTGTGAGATACTTCATGGTGAAAAGAGGCAGGAACTGGGGTGAAGTGATCCACGGTGAATCCAGCTTTGTGTCACGTTCCATTTGCTGAGTCACCGATATTTCCATCATATTTCAGTACACTGCTCACAAATTATATGTGTCATTGCTTTAATCAATGCATAGCACCATCGAGCCTGGAAGCACCCTGCTGCTCCTGCACAGCACCCAGCAGTGCAATGTGATGCTGCTGGCCTGAGTGTCAAGAGCAACAGACTCCAAAACTGCCTGCCCACAGGACCAGGAAGGTGACAGGACATCAGCATATTCTCCCTCACATTCAGCACATTGTCTTCCCCTTGCTAAAAATCAGGGATTTGGAGGAGGCCAGATTTGGGGGTGGTCTGATGACTTTTTTAAAATTTAAGTTCCTATTTTGGAGCAGGCAGTGCCACCAGGCAAAGCTGCTAATTAGTAACAGGATTTTGCATCACTATTTACATGTTTAATTTCATATTGCCAAAGCAAAAGGACATTCTAACACCTGTTTCAAAAGGAGGATGTCAGGATTTGTGGGAGTAGCAGGATCTTTATTCTGGATGTTTATAACAACATTTATTTGTAGTTTAAAACTTAATTGAAAAAACCCCATGTATTTCTAATTCACCTTCCCTCTACAACACCTTCTTGGCTTGCATCATTCTTCACTTGGATCTTTCTTGCTCCTTTCCTCAACACCATTTACCATGGCAAGGGCTTTAAAGAAAAGCAACCCAAAGCAAAGATGACAGCCACAGCAGCATTCCTCATTAAGGACAAGAAAAAACACAAATTGCTGTCTAGACACTCTGGAAAGCAGAGTATCCTCAGGAGTGGGGAGGTCTGATGGGGAACAATTTGCAAGACACCAGTGTGCTGGCTCCTGGACTCTAGCCTCAGAGGATGATGGAGTTGGGGCTGTGTGCTCAGGGAGGATGCAGCACCTGATGAGGGGGTTGGAAATACAGCAGCCTGGAATTTTTCACTTTTTAGCGTCCCCAATGTAGATGCTCAGCAGTCAAAAATGGATCTGCTGGGTTGTAGTCACTCAGCCTGAGTCCCCGGAAGAACCCACTGCTGTTGTGCTGCAGTAGGATATTTAATGCAGTTAGAGGCTCAGTGAAAACGTGTGCACAGCTGTGTTGGTGCAAGCACTACTGCAAGTCCTGCACAGACTAGGATTTTGCAGGGACACCTGTTTCAGCACCTTGCTCAAAGATGTGCAATAGTTGAGGCTCTGGGTGGGTGACATGCACATTGCAAATGAGCCAGTACAGATAACAGTAAGAAATACTTTATTTTTCAAGGTCCATGGTGTAAAGAAGGTCTGTGAGGGATTGGCCATGAGGAGATCAGCCCCCCTCACCCACTTTTTCCGCCCTCTAGGATTTCTTGGTCATTTTCTCTTCTGGAGCAAGAGAACAAGCCTTTCCTTAGGAAACCAAACTGCAGAGATAGCACAGAGATGCAAGGAAACAAGCTGACAGCATGGCAATTAAGGGTGTATCTCTAATAATTTACTGGAGCTCACCCTCCTGACCTTTTTGTATTTAGATCAGCAGGAAGGGTGCGTAATGAGGGCTGCGGGAGGGCAGTCGGGTTCTTACAGCTGGTCAGGCGCATTAATGCGAACTGCTTGGCAGCTCACCAGAAACAGACCAATGAGGGCTCTTCATAAGAAAAAAAGAGAAAAAAAAAATCATCAAGGTGGCCAGTTCATGGGCAGGACTTGTCAGATTTCTAACCCGCTGTAGAAGAGAACAGTGTTTCAGTGTTTTGGAGAGACACCACAGCCATGGGCAAGTTGCCTTTGTCTGACACGTTTCAGAAATCCTTCTGCTCCACCTTCCGCAGCTTCTTGCCCTCCCTCCCCTTCACCCCACAACATTTCATGTTGCTGTGTCCTGGGGGAGCAGTGGAATAGTAAATACCCGTCGAGGTGCTCTTCCCTCCTCACCTGAGCACAGGGCTGTTGAGTTTCCCATGTTCTAGACCAAACTCATCACCCGGCATCCCAGAGGCAAGGGCTTTATAAAAACATATTACAAAAGCCTTCGCCTTCACACCTCCTCCAATCCACATAAATGGGAGAAAACTGGTTTGGCCACTCAAGCCTCATGCTGCCATTCACCTTCGATTTGACAATTTCATTTCTGGGAAGGTGCAGAACCTGCATGAAACCAGACGTCACCTGTAAAATGCTAGTATTTATATGTCTGATTCAACTAGCATGGCTATGGCAGTGCACGTGCTCTCCCTCCCTAATACTGTCCATACGCTCTTCAAAGCAAAATGCAGGTTCAGTAGGTGATGGCTACTGGCTAGTGGCCTCCCTCCGAAACGATCTAGCAACACTTCCCTGACCTCACAATGGCCCAGATTGGGGCAATGGAGAGCACTGGAGCTGCTGCGTCCTGGAGGGAGATATAAATGGAGGTGCATCCCCACAGGCCAGAGGAAACACCTTCCCTCTGGTGTGGTTTCTCTTCTGCAAGCTGTCCTTGCTGCAAGGGACAGCATCTCGACCTCCCCTCCCAAGAAGACAGCTGCTCTCCTTATGTGGCCATCCTTGGGGCGTGGATGCTCATGGGTATCTGGAGCAAGTTGGAAGCAAAACCACGTATGTTATTCATACAGTATTTTGGAAAAGCTAATGTAGTACAGCACTGCTGGCCATCCACCCACCTATTCCAATGAGCAATGAGTGCTCCTGCTTTTGATCTGCAGAGAGGCCCAAAGGTGTCACAGGCACTGCACATGCCTTGCGATGGCCAGGGCCTCTGAGCCTGGCTGGCTCTGCAAGCAGCACTTCTATAGGTTGCTTTCTAGCATTGCCAAAATCACCATCTTTTACTGGGTTGTTTTTATAATCCGCTTTTGGGGTACAGGTTTAAGGGCAAAGAGACACATCACATGTAAATGAACAAACACGCATGGCTGTCTGTTTTGAATGGCTACGCTGTCAGACTGATGAAGGATTTTGCAGCGCATGCTGCAGTAAGATATTTAAAATCTCATTCAAAACCTGTCAGCTTCCCTACCCCACAGAAGGGAGATAAGGAACAGCACATACTTCAAAGCGACATTTTAAGGACTAAAAAGACATTCATCTGGGGCTTTAAGGATGCACATAAATCATAGGTGTTATTACTGAGACCTCATCCATCTGAAATTGTGGCTGCTTGCAGTGCAGCCCTGATTTCCCCTTGCTGCTACAGGCCAGGGTGCTGCCAGCTGCTGGGTATTACTTAAAGGCCAGTGTTGCCTTCGCCCATGCAAACTCTTCTACCTGCTGCCACATACGGGCTCTGTGCTCCCTGGCCACCTCTGTGAGATCCCAGGCAACCAACCAAAATGCACCCAGGTCTGTAGGGGTTTGTTTTTCTTTATGGCACAGTAGACACTGATGCAAATCTAATGCCCCTTAAAAATGCAGATCATCTCTTATATCTCATACACCTTGGTTGACACGTAGATAATGACCTAGGGTATGCTGGGAAGAGTAATATGAACTTAACTGCAAATCCATCAGTCCCTAGCACTGTTAACACAAGCTGTAAAGCTTTCCAACATCATCGGGTGATTCTGCATTCACAGAACCACAGAATGATGTAATGGTTTTGGGTCAGAATGGACTTTTAAAGGCCATCTAGTCCAACCCCCCTGCAGTGAGCAGGGAACATCTGCAACATCTGCAGGTTGCTCAGAGCCCTGGCCAACCTCACCTGATGGTTCCAGGAATGGGGCATCAACCGCCTCTCTGGGCATCCTGGGCCAGGGTCTCACCACTCTGTGTAAAAGATTTCTTCCTTCTCTCCAGTCTAAATCTCCCTCTTTTAGTTCAAAACCACCATCCCTCATCCTGTCACAGCAGGCCCTGCTAAAAAGTCTGCCTCCATCTTTCTGACAAGCCTCTTGAGGTGCTGAGAGGCCACAAGAAGGTCTCCCCAGAGCCTTCTCTTCTTCTCCAGGCTGTACAACCCCAGCCCTCAGCCTGTCCCCAGAGCAGAGGGGGTTTCCTCCGTCAGGTGGAGCATTCACACACCGAGACTCCGCGCGAGCGGTACCGATTCGTGGAGGAGCACAAGCAGGCATCACTGGGCAGCCGTTCTCGCTGGTAAGAGGCGACGTTCCGGGTCGGTTCTGGAGAGCGGCGCTGGGCGGGGCGGGGCCTGGCTCGCAGCGGGTCCCGGCCGGGACCGTCTCCCCGGGGCTGACAGAAGGCGTTGAGTCGATCGATCGCAGCAGGTCCGCCCCCCGCGGCGGCGGAGCCGGAGCCGAGACCCGGGCGTGAGGCGGGAGGCGCGAGGCGCCGCGCGGGGCGGGAGGGGGGCGGTGCGCGCGGGGCGGTGCGCGCGGCGGAGGGCGCGGGTCGCGGCGGCGGCGGCGGGAGGAGCGGCAGCGGTGGGGGAGCGGCGATGGCTTTCGAGGCGCTGGCGGAGGCGGCGGAGCGGTGGTGCGCCCGCACGCCCTTCCAGCTTATCGCCGCCGAGGAGACCGAGCGGCGCATGGACTTCTACGCCGAGCCCGGCGTCTCCTTCTACGTGCTGTGCCCGGAGGCCGCCTGCGGAGACAATTTCGTGAGTGCCCCGGGAGGGGACCGATCGCGGGCGTGCATGGGCGGCCCTCGCACCGCTTTAGGACGCTCCCCCCTCTCCGTCCGTCGGTTCACCGATGCTTGGGGGAGCACCCGAGGGGGAGAGCCGCGGGGGAGGGGGAGGCCGGAGGGATGCGGGAATGGAGGGCGGCGATGCCGGGGGCTGCGGGGGAGCTCGGCGTGTGGACCGGGGGTGGCGGGGACGGGGCGCGGGGACGGGGGAATCCTCCTCGGCACGCGCCACTATCTGCAAAATGGAGTCCACTGCCGGCGGGGGCGGCCCAGCGGGCAGGGACCCCGTGGCCGTCCCCATCACCCCGGGCCGGCCAGGCTGCGTGCTCCGGGGACGCAAGAGGGGTGCGACACCCCCCCTGCCCCGGCTTTTCCTGCGCCCCGTGGGGGCTGCAGCTGCCGCTTCCATCGCGGCCCCCTCCATCCTCCGGCGTGTCCGGGGCACGGCGCAGGGACGGGCGGGCAGGGCTGTCACGGCAAATGGAGAATGGGCAGGAATAAAATGGAGTCAGGATGACAGGAGGGCCGCGCCCCCCATCCGCTTCCCCGGGCCCCCCGAGGCCGGGGACCCGGGCAGGTGCCGGCCTGGCTCGCCACGGCCGCCCCGCCCCTCCCGGAGCTCGGAGGCACCGGCCACACAGCCCTTGGCTTTGGGACTGGGAGGGGGTCAGGGCCGCTACCCCGGCCCTCCCTGTGGTGAGCGCAAGTTCAAGAAGAGTTACCGAGAAGCGGCACCTCGCTACGGGGGCTGTAACCTGGTCAGCTCCCGTCAGCTGCCATGGCAAGTGTTAGTTAACTCTCTTCCCAACAGGTAAGTGCGGTATGAACCCATTTGGCAGATGGCTTCATGGAAACAAAGAGCAGCAAAGTGGCTTCGCCGGGCCTGTAGGTCCCAGCCAGCAGGATGGTTGGTTATTGTGTCAGGGAGATGGTCGTGCTGAATTATGAACGAAGTTTTCTGTAGCTGAGTTATGCATCTGTCCAGGATACATGAGACCTTCAGTCGCAGTCCCAGACGTGGCAGTGGAGCATCTCAGGGTGTGTATTCACCTGGTCCACAGTGGGACTAGCTCTGCACACCCATCTCCCAGCACCAAGGCCCTTGTTCCCTTCTAGAGTTGCCTGTGCTCAGAAGGGGCTGCGCCTCTGGACTCTTAAGCAGGAATACGTATGAATCCAGTGCGGGAAGAATAGGCTAAGGCTGTGATTGGATGCTAATGATACCGGAAATTGCAAAGCTCATTATTTTTCTTAAACATGTATTTTTTCTTTATATGCTGGTCAGTAGTTGAGCAAACTCTTTCAAAACAAAATCTAGTCAACTTTTAAGAAAAGCCTAAACAGTTTTAGTCCCTATTCCCATGCTTCCAACACTGGCCAGTTTTTGTGGGTTTGTGACCACATTTTCCCTTTTTTTTTTTTTTGGCAAATATTTTCATTCCAGGGTTGATGTGGGAAGTGTTCCCCGCCTGAAGCTGACAATAGTAGAGTTGAGCAAAAGGGCCAGCTGCCGTCAGATGCAGAATGTAAACAGTGGAAAACTAGATGCAGTGTTTTCTTAGTTTGGTTTTGGATTTGTTGTTGTTTTTGTTATGTTGGTTTGGTTTGGGTTTTTTTTTTTTTTTGTATAATTACTTGAAGCACTTTTTGCAGTAATAATACTTTTAAGACAGGCAGATAGGTGTTGTTCTTAATTCTTTTCCTGTTGATGGTGTCTCTTTAATGCGATTAAGAACCACTAATGAGCTAATTCACCAGCATCGTGTTTTTTGCTCCTAGTGCTTCATTTCTGCTCCTATCTTGTCTGTCTTGTTTTTTGCAGTATTTTTCTTTTCTTTTTTTTTCTTTTTTTTTTTTTTTGTCTTATTTTCCAGAAGATAAGTTTCTTTTCTGTGTGCAATTGTAGGCTAAAGTTTATTTTAGGGAGACTTAATACAATCCAGGGAACTGAATCTCATTTGCACTCGAGCCTTGGCTCCAGCGACACAGTGGAGTGTGAAAGTGAGTAAATATAAACAGAATTCACAGTGGTACACTTACAGCCTTTTTGTATCCCGTGACTCCTGTAAAGGAGCCTCACATTTAATAAGCTTCTGGTGTCTGGTATTCTTGTTCTCTTTCTTTATATCTTCATTTCATAATAATGTGACTTGAAAAGCTATGTGGGAGGTGCCAGAGAAACCCATGATAGCCCACTGGTAAGGAGGAAATGATGAGCACGAAGAACTTAAAAGGGAGGAGAAAAACAGGGAAAGGTTGACAAGATGCAGTCTGGGGGAGAATAACTGAATTTTTTATAAAATGAGAGATTGCAGATCACAACATTCATATAATTTTAATTTACTGGAAAGGTATCTCTTGGCTAGGCTTTTAACATGCTGGGAATGCAGAAGACCCATCTAGGTGCCTTTTGGCATTTTCAGTACCACCTGAACACTAAATCTCTCTGAATCAGCATTTTAGAAAGCTGAACCATGTATAATTTAGCTCCTGAGGCTTGTGGTATTCTCAAAAAATTAATGGGATTTGTATAGTCATAAACAATGAGAGTGATGATTGTGATGCTGTGATGCTATGATGCTATTCCTTACAGTCTATCACTTGTTTTGTAACCATGTTGTTGCTGATATTCAGAGTAACTGATAAAGCAAATAAAAATATGATGTCATCTTGATGCAACATTTCCTGTAAAATATTTTATAACAGTCACTGAGTCTAAATATTTTTTGCAAGTCAGATTATTCCCACAAAGTTTTGCTGCCATGCTCAACAGGTGAGCTGGTTAGAAAAAGGCGGTCCAGCAAGTGACTCTGGCATCCAGCAACACTGAATCATCTACAGGCATGAGGGAAAGCAAAGCCCTCCAGATGCAACCCTATGAATTGCCTCAGCAATGTGCTGTGTGTAGTTGCTGAACTAAATAATTCAGCCATGATCCTAGGTCAGCTGAGGTGGAAACTGGTGGCTGTATGTTTTTGTAGTGACACAAAGCAACTGTAAGCAAAACCAGGCAAGCTTGGAAAATACATACTCAGATGATGAGGTTAATATTTTTTTAATTGTACAGCCATGGCTGAGCACTGTGGTCCATCAGTTTGGCAGCATCACGCTTCTTCTACTGCAAAGGGATCCTCGGGCATCAGGGGGGTTTCTGGGAAAAACATCTCTGTACGTGCAGCCTCACTGATTTCTCTGACTTTCCAAGCTGGATCTGAACCCTCAGATTATGTTTGGGTTTATTCTGAGAGGCCAAAATTCCTTTTTCAGGTTCCTGTGGAGATGTGTGAGTCAGTGGTGAGACTCAGTTTCTGCACTGCCTCTGTGCAGTGCTGAATGTCCAGAGAGAGCTGTGGATATGGCTGAACTTAGAGGTGTTATAACCCTCGTCTTTATTATGGTTGAGTTTTCTTGGGAGGGGAAGGTGAAATCAATTTGTTTCTGAATGAGGTGTATGCACTAATGGCACATGAGACCTTTTGTAGTGCATCTATTGTGACAGCCAAAGTTTTAATCTTCTGCAGATGTGGACATTGTTGAAAGCCTTACTTGCTTATTGCCTTACGATGCTTTACAAATTCTCTTCAAAGGCTCAGTGATTAAGTTACTTGCTTAGGTTTTCCCCTTGTGCTACATCATCTTATTCTGTGCTACTGATGACAAATGCATACCGGAGTCTAAAATGTGGTGCAGCTTGAAAAGAGACTGCAAAAACATGATAGGACAACATGGGGTTAACTTTCCCTGGGGTACGAGCTAGCTATTATTTATAAAAGGGCAGGGTCTGATTTTAATTTATGTGGAATCTCCTGTGTATAGCTCTAGTAGTCAGAAGAAGCCACAATTTAAACAAGAATCAGGATGTTAGCAGTCATAATCGTTCTGTACTTATAAACAGTGACAACAGGTTTAGCATAAGCCATGAACTGCCAAGATGCAACTACAACATCCAGCTCTAACCCCAAGTATTAAGAAATCATGGGCTAGACCTCTAACATCTCAAACCTGTTCTTAAAATGTTGTGATTTGAGAGTGTTCATTTGATACTTTAAAGAGGGTTCGTTTGAGTTCACTTCGTGTATGTTTTGCCTTTTTAGGGCATAGAAATCACAAAGTGAGGACATTTTTTAACTTTTTTTTTTTTTTTTTTTGTAAACAGAAGCTGAGATTTGGTTGTATATTTATAGGGCTACAAGGCCCATGACTCTTAAGATGGCATGAAGTATCATGAGAATTGTGGTATGTGCCTTTGAGAGTTGGCAAGACTGTAAAGAACTTATTTTTATTACTAGACTGGTTAAGAGATGACTCTGGTTATATGGAAAGAGCAGAACTTAGTATGGCAGGGCTCTTTTCATAAAATAACATTTCACTATGATTACACTTGTAAAATGCAACAAGCAGAAAGAAAATGTAGGTCAAGTGAAGCTCATAGCAAGGCAGTTACAGTTTTCATCTTGAAGATGCAGCTTAGGTAACGTTAAGTGGTGTTTCTTTCAGTAAGTGTAGAACTGCATCCCTGGCAGGTACTCGCCACTGCACAGGAAGGTGATGTGCAAGCCTTACGTTGGGTATTGAAACATCTGTCATTCCTTCTCTTTCCCTGAATATTAGTTAAGCTGCAGAGAGACCCTCCTCTTCCCTTGTTTAAGCATAACCTACTGTTTATAGCACAATAAAAAGCTGCACAGCACTTTGGGGAAAAGAGCTGCTGTGCAAAAACAGAGGTATAAGAGTCTCAAAGCAATTTGGCAGTATTGTGCTTCTTGGTGTAACAGGCTGCCAAAGACACCCCCATGCATGAAATCTTCAAAAAGGAGATCTCTAAAAGCCTGTGTTAGCTTGTGGTGCCGTGGTGTGCAAGAGGTATTGTCGCCCAAGTGCTTCTGGCATTGCTCACCAGCTCTGTTTCAAACAACCTCATAGAAGCAGGGTAAGCATCAAGTTTTAGGAGAGGTTTCACAGAGCCAGGCCAGGGTACCAGCATCTTTGATGTAAAAGAAAGGCAAGAGGAGTATCCCAAACAGTTTTGAACATGCCTGCCTGGGAGGAGAAGATTCAGGTCTAGGAGAAGTAAACCTCAAAACAGGGAGGGTGGTATGAAGTGTCAGGATGTCGTGAGTGCCCAAATGTCTCTTCTTGGCTCTGTGTCTAACCTGTGGATATATTTTGCATCTTATGCATCATCAAGAGAATTACACATCAAGTTCCACCTCCAGGGTCACATCGCTCTTGCCAGGAAGACAGATGCTTTAGCTCTTCCTGCGGGCTTCACTGCAGCAGATGATGCAGAAGAGAGAACCCAACGCCACTTGCAGATCTGAGCAAGGCTTATGTTGAATGAAAACACCTTTACTTGTAAAACTTGTGTGTGCAAGGCCCTTGTTCCTTTCATTGCTGATGCTGTCATAAGACATTTTCCCTTCTGGATTGATTTCCCTGCTTTCTGGTGCATCATGGTCATAAAATCAAGGTTCTTCGTTAGAAGCATGGCTTCTGAAGCAGCGTGCAGTGCCTGTCCTTGGTGTGGGTCTGAACTGCAAAAGTGCAGCATACTTTGGCAGATGTTTACAACATGTCACCTTATAAAATCATGCGGAAAGACCAGCACAAATTCCTGTTAATGACTTTTCTTTCTTGTGTTGCTTTTGGCTTTCAGCATGTGTGGAGCGAAAGCGAGGACTGCTTACCTTTTCTGCAGCTCGCACAGGATTACATCTCCTCCTGTGGAAAAAAGACACTCCATGAAATTCTGGAGAAAGTCTTCAAATCCTTCAGACCCGTAAGTGCCTCTTTCTTCTTTCTAAACATTGACACTTTCCTGTGGCTTTTAATAGGATAGCGCTGGATGGAGGAAGGTGTTTTTTCTTCTGCAGAGACTCACATCTCCAGTCAGCTGCCTGAGCACAGGGGTGTTAGCACATAAGTTCCTATCAGGCAATTGGAAGTTGTTTCTTGGAAGCCAGCTGCCTTCTTATTTCCAACTCTGCATTTGAGAGGATGAGATTCCCACACAGGGTGGGAGGCCAACTGGTGCAGCAGCCGGTGACACTGGCTCCCTGGCTGCACAAGGGCTCCCGTCCTGCTGATGCAGCGCTGACGCCGAGGAACAGGATGCAAGTCAGCACCGTGGGACTTTGTGGCAGAGTTATTTCCTGGCACTGGAACTGGGGAGTATTCCAAGGATCTGAGTAGCAAAAGTAAACCTCTGGGAAGCTGGAAGTGCAGTCTCTCTTTGGAATAGTTTGTTCTATTTTAGGGTTGATTTTTTTTTTTCCTCTAAGTAGTCCAGATTATACTATTAGGATGGTTGCCATTTGGTATTTGCAAACGCCAGTTTGGTCACTGCTTGAGAAGAAATGGGAGCAGAAGCTGGGTTTTGTGGTGAGGGGGCTTGTATTTTTCTGTTTTGCTGCTACTCAGCTTTCTCTGTCCTTGTTTAACACTAAGATTTGGATCAAAGCCTGATTTTTGTCAGGGTGAGGTGACTTAGACTGTGGTCCTCCATTTTTGCCAAATCCTCCCTTTGCACAGCCTCTCCTTTTGAGTGCCTGGGGCTGGTGCAGAGCAGAGGTTTGTTGCCAGAGCCATGTTCCTGTGATGTCTGTGGAAAAGCTGACCCATGGACATTTTTATACTCAACTGAAAATGTAGACCTTTTTCCCCTCTCTTTTTGTACTTGAATAATTGAGAAGACTGAAAATGTATCCCAAGCATTTAGAACAAAAGGGAGGGCCCAGAGCATGATATGAAAACACTGGCCCTCCCTGTGTTACACCCCTGCCTTGCCTTGCCATGGACTTCCACGGCTGGTCCACATAAAAGAGCATCATTTTAAAGAATCCTTTGAGACTGGAAATAAATAGAACAGATGCACACTTTTCTTAGAAAGGACTGGAAATCTGATCCGTCAGTACAGCTGCTTGTAATTGTGAAAACATACAAAAATAAAAATATGTTTTCCAGAACAATATTCATCTCTTGGATCTTCATAGCTGTTTTCTGCTCAGAAAACCTGTGTGTTTGAGGAGAAACTTCCATTGGTTTAATTAAAGAGGACTTCAAAAAGACTTAATTAAATTGGTACAGATCACTTAGTTCATTTAAACCACATTTATTTCAGCATAGCTTAAGTTACTGAGAAATTGGCTTTAATCAAACCAAGTTAAGCTACTCTTCACAATAAAAAGGTTCAAAGCAAGGGGAACCATTATGCTCATTTAGTCTGGGCCCTTTGTTAATACATGGCATTTCACCCCATGATTCCCACAGGCAAGCACATAAATTGTGGTTGAGCTGGAGCATGTATTTTCCAAAGACACCCAATCCTGATGTGAAGTTTTCAGGTGACTTAAAGGATACAGCATTGCTGGGCACTTTTTCTTTTCATCATTAGCTACTCTCCTGTGAAAAACTCCCTTATTTACAACCTGCATTTTTCTAGTTTTGCTTTCTGGTTGTTGAATTTCATTATGCTTTTGTCTGCTTAAGAATGGCATCCTGAATTGTCAGAGACCTCTTGCAGACTGTAATCAAGTACCTCTTCATTTTCTCTTGGTTGCATCACAAAGATTTAAGTTTCTCAGATTCTCCTTTGACCTACTGAGACTTCTTCATCAGTGTGGATTTATCACTTGAGGTATGGTTGTGTGTAGATAAGTCTAATAAGGAACATACTGAATTTTTTCCCTTGTAACGATTAGAAATAGCATGTGCACGGTCATATAGATTTGTAAAAGTGTTACAATATTTGTATGGAAACAGTTACTTTGTACCCTTAGGCCTCTGCCAGCTGAGAACCACTTTTCATCAGTATTGGGAAATTATTTCTGTGGCATTACTTTGTGCTGTCCCCCATCCTTTCTCTGCTGAACCTGTTTTGCTAACAAAACCACCTTGCTGTCAGCTCAGAGGTAACAGTGCATTCACAGGGCATTTCTTTTCCACTATCCCAACCAAATCTACTGTTGTAGACTAGGCTGGCAAATTTCAGTTTGAGAAATGACAGTTTAGGAAAAACTGCTGCTGATGGTCAGACTGGGCACTTCTGAAGTGTCTGATGGTCCTGGCTACTCAGTCTGCAACACTGGGGAGGGGCCAGGTTTCTAGCATGGGCCTGGTAAGCACTTTCTGAAAGTCATTTCCATTTCATTGTGCCACCTGAGATCGACAGTTTTGAAAGTCTTTGTCGGAGTCCTTTGAAGGGAAATGTTTAGGAGGAGTCACAGGCAGTGCTTCTGCAGCTCTCCATACCCTCATGCACAGCACAAGCACCTGCCTTCCCTTTACCCAGGGGCTCCCCAGACCTATTTCTGCCTAGTAACTCATCTCATCTCTGCTCTGCGTGTTCGTGGTGATAGCCCAACCATGTCTCCAAAGGCTTATGCTGGGGCTGCACCATGGGGGGGTACTGGCTGCTCAAGCTGCTGTTCCTTGTGTTTTGGAGGCGGTGAGAGCAGGGTGCCCAGTGGTTGTCATCCCTCTCAGTGAGAGACAGAGAATTCTCTCTGCTTGCTGCTTTTTCCTGGGCACAGGAGGCAGTGAGGGCGGTCTTGGGCTGCTCACCAGCCCTCATTGCTCTTGGACATCTCTCCCTTATCTTTCATGGGCATAAACAGAATGCCAAGGGCAGGGCATTTATTTAGATGAGGCTTTAAAACCTGTTGGTTAATGCTCAACAGCTAAACTGCATCTCTAAATCCTGCTCTAGATAAAGTCAAGCTGTTTCTTTGCTGAAGGTGGTGGGGGGCATGTTCTCTCTGCCCATTACTATATTACAGTACATTTCACTCTGGTGCCAGAGGTGTCCATGCTGGTGCTTGCGAGCATGTCTGCCTGGAGACTAAGCCCTTCACACTGGGATTGACTGCACACGTTATCTGTAGTGTAGCAGCATTGTGTGGACTGCTAAAGCTTGGTCTTGTACTTGGTTTATTTTTTTCATCATGCTTGTGCATCAGCTTTTAGTAGGAGGTAATGTCACTCTGCTTTTGTGGTTTAAAAACTACTATGTTATTTTTATAAAATCAGGGCACTTTGGGAGAGTTGAGAAAAGAAAGACAAATAAAAACTGAAAAATGCCTGAGGGACATCACACAGAGTTTGCAGAGAACCAAAACCTGAGTTGTACAACTCAGCAGCAAATTCCAGGACTTGACTTCAGCCTAAAAAGCCTGCATCTGAACTGGGGAGTCTGCAGTGTAAAAGCCATTTATCCCTTATTCATTGAATTCATACACATCCCAGTGACTTCTCCTTTACCTCCAGTTTGGCCAGCAAGGATAAATAGATACGGTTCAGGCAGTGCTGTCGCTGGTGCTTGTCCTCCTTTCCTTCTCACCACCCTCCTGTCCTTCTCCCCACGTGTCCCTGTCTTGCAGTTTTGTTCCCCTTGTCTGCTTGTCTGATGGATCAGCTCTCTCTTTCTACACCCCTTTCCTGTTTTACCTGAAGTCCTTTCACCTCTGCCTCATAACTGATGGTTTAATATATGAAGTAGATGTGGACTAGAAGCTGAAGCTCAAGTGTCTGTGAGAGAACAAAACTGTGCCTCTCATGGAGGAGCATCCTGTCCCATGCCATCCCATCCAGTCCCACTCTATCCTGTCCCATCCCCACCCTTCTCATACTCCATAAAACCACTAATGTCAGCAGCATCACTCTTTGGATTACGCTGTACCAGGGAGAGGAGAGACAGGTTACCTGAGGGCAAAGGCAGAGGGGATGTGTGAAAAGCAGGACGTGCTCCCCATCCTTGGGGATCGTGTGCTTCTTTGCAGTCTCGTGGTGTATTTTTCCATGTGGTGTGTTTTCCATGCTAATTTTGTGTGTGAAAGGCTTAGACTATCCCAGAAAATGAAGACTCATGTAGCCCATTTCTCTGCAAATCAAGGAGAAATTATAACCAGAGCTAGGCAAAAAAATATGTGATCAAAACTGTTTCTTCTGGGTGATATAAACAGCATTAGAAAACTTGTATTTAATTTACATACACTGCATCAGCTTAGTGAAAATAATGCTGCTGGTTAAGAAAATCTAGAGGCCTTGCTTTTGCATTTTTAAAACTGAGTGTGCTTTATCATGAAACAAACCCCCCACATCCTGAAAACAAACCAAGCAGTTTCATGTTCAGTTAAGCATTTGATTTGAAAATATGTATGCATAGGAATATTTACTCTTTGTTTTGCTCAGAAAACAAGAACATTTTCAGCTTAGGGACTCTCTGTTTTGTTAAAATGCGAAGGAGGGAGTTTAGTCAGCAAATTCTCCTTCCATTTCCCTGCTGAAGAGACCCTGCAACTAAGCAGCTGTATTTCTCCTGGTGGCAGTGAGGAATGCAAGCTTCACTGGGCCCAAGGGCCAATTCTGTGCATTGTCTTGTGTCTCCTCTGAATAATTGTAAATGTTGATCTCAGACTAATTAGTTTAGGTCCCTAAAAATCTGCCTCATCACAGCCTTCTCATTTTCATGCTTCCACCTAGCAAGTGTGACTCTCCTCACGATTTGCCTGCATTTTGCCTCTTTTGAGAGCTAACAGCTGCATTGCTCTCCAGACAGGGTGTTTCACGCACCTGAGCTGCTCTTCTAGCCCTGGCAAGCTATTTATTTATTTATTCCCAAGAATGCCTCATGTGCGATTTTGCTTTGTGGATATTAATAGCTGCTAGTGTAGATTCTAAATAACAGATGCATGATTTTAACTATTATTTGGTTTATCTATCTTCCCGACTTCTGTTGGCTTGGCAACCTTTTGGAGGAGAGGGGAAAAGTTCAAACGTCGCTGTTTGCTCCTTTTCCTGTAGCAACCAAGTGCTGTTGCAGTGATTGGAGCCATCGGGTGGAGACATCCAAACATTGTCCAAGGAATATGGACTGGCTGTTCTTCACAAGCCCAAATCTAATTTGTCGAAATTTGAAAGGACTAAGGCAATTTTGAGTTGAACACACAGTACTCCACAGTGTGAGTGAGGGCTTTGCGCAGAGTGCAAAGGCTGCGTCTGGTGTGGGGGAGTGAAGGGTAAAAGAGAAGCACTTAACGTGGTGGGATCTTTAGGTTTTTAGGGACTCCTTGCCTACTCCATATTAGCCAGTTCTGCCCAAGGATGCTTTCTTTGGCTTTTGTAGGGTTGCCAAACACAATCTTAAACCGAGATAACTACTGCTGCAGCATTATCACAGTTCTTTCTGAAGTGAAACCACTGCCAAGTGTAAACATTCAACAATTCCTGATAGGACCTCAGGGAAGAACGTGAAGCTTTTTGCAACTGCTTTGCTTTGGTTGTCTGGTCTCTTAGCACTTAATTTGGTGTGAGGATGCATTTTCAAATCTATATCACAGGAGAGAGAGAGACAGTCAAGATCAGTATGCAGTACCGTTAGTCCAGAGTTTGGGGTTTTCAAGAAGCGGCACCTAAGTATTGTGTGAAGATTTGCAACGAGGCTGCATGGGCGGGTGATTCGCTATCACACAGTATTTTCTCTTCTTTGTAGTTACTTGGGCTTCCAGATGTTGATGATGATGCATTTGAAGAATATAACGCAGATGTGGAAGAAGAGGAACCAGAAGCCGATCACCAACAGATGGGTGTCAGTCAGCAGTGATTTTCTGAGAAGCTAAAAAATTTTGAAGCCTTTGGTACCAGATGGGGTCAGGTGGCCCCACGTTAGCCTGTTCAAATTAGCACATCACATGGGGATATCTGGCTCCCAGGATAAAAGTTTTACAAAACATTAAAAAAAAAAAAAAAATTAAATTTAATAGTAATAATCTGTGATGAGCTTTGCTAAGAAGTGACCTGAATTTTGCTCCTGCTTCAGTGGGTTTTCTATGGAGTTGTCTTGGTAGCATTCTGCCATTATCAGTCTAGAATTAGTTCTGTCACTGACTTGTCTCTTCAATTTGGGTTTGAGAGTAGCATTTGCTGACATGAATGTAGATTACTGAGAATGTAGGAAGCGTGTGGTGAGAGTGCCGAGTCCTCACCGGTGACCTTTCTGAGGAAACCAGCGCAGAGAGCAAATGCCACCTGCGCTTTTCTTTTTAGTTCAGCAGCTATGGTTTTTGACAATATACCAAACTAGGAGAGATTTCTCCTGAAAAACACTAGTGTAGTAGTGGTCAGTACTGCAGAAGTGCACATGAAGGCTTAACAAAAATAATGGGAAGAGGGAAATCCAGAGGACTATTGGTGTCAGATGTATTAATGTCATTTTACTGACACCTGAGCTTACAACTGCTGGATTAATAACTGGGAGTAATGAGTATCAGCAGTCCACGTTATAACGAACCCTGGTACTCGGACACAGTTTGATCCAAAGCCAGATACGGGTTTCGTACAAATCAGTTAAAAAAACAGCCATCACTTCTTCCACTTCTGCACAACAGCCAACTTTAAGCTTTGCTGATTTTAATACACTGATAAATTATTACTTAAACCTTGCGGCATCATGAACTGAAGTGCAACTTAACTTTGAAGCCATAAGGGTATAAACCAGCACCTGGGTCTTAAAATTATGCTGGACCCATTCCTCTCCCTGGGCCTTTGAGCTAGTCCAGGCATTTACACCTTACTGGAGTGGAGATAAAATGCTACTACTTTAGGTAATATAAAAACGCGTGAGGTTTTACTTAGCTGGGGACTTGTTCCCCAGAGGGGTTTGGCAGGGTCTTAGTATAAAGGAGAAGACCCCTCATATTTTATACATATTTTGCGTAAATTTAAGTGACTCAGATGAGTGCCAGACTGTGAACATGCAGGGCCTCTTTATTTACTTACCTTTTGTACTGAAAATTTAAGAAGTGTACAGCTGTTTTCCAAAATCAAACAAAATGTTTCTAAACTTACTCCTTTTTTCCAATTTTTTTTAAATCATGAAATGAAGGTCACACGCTTCAAAAGCCCTTTTATACAGAGTTAGCTTTATAAAAGCAGAAACTGAGTGAAGAGAAAATCCTTGGACAACTCCTAGAAACAACTCACACCATTTTGAAAACCCTGTTGTTAGCAATGTTTCCTTTTCAATAGATTTTTTTTAAATAGCTTTTTTTCGAGGTTACTTAAGAGAGCAAGTGTTCTTGGGGGTTTACATTTCTGATGATGGCTTGAGAGATGCATAGCACTTGATTTTTCCAATCTAGGGCAAAGACCTTCCATAACTGGGACTGTGTGTGGTACCCGAGTATGCACAGAAGTGTCTGCAACACTGTAATAGTCGGAGTTTATATATAAAAAAAAAAAAGAAAAAAAAAGAAAAAAAAAGTGGAAGAGAAACAGCTTAATGCAACTTCTTACATTTTTTCAGCATGCAGGCATAAACATGGTAGTCGCAGCACATTTTCCATGGACTAGTGACGTGAGAACCGTGGCAGTTCATTGTATAACACTGTACAGCAGCAATAGGCTTTTTGCTTACTAAAATAAAAGTGTAAGACCAGTGGTTTCCATCCCTGCTTTAAGTACCTAAGTTTTTCTTTACTCTCCAGCTAAAAAAGATGCCACAACCTTAAACAGAGCATTGCTTTAGGAGAGCCTCTGTAGCATCCAATCCTTCCGTTGTGTCTCATACAAATAGATCTTTTGGGGCTGACTTTCCTCTGCTGTACTGTAATGCAGGGCATCATTTACAGTATTGCAAGCTGGAGGCAAGGTCCTGATGTTGCGGTTTGCTGGCCACTTGCACCTGTGCTGCTTAGGTGCAGGCGGCTGGCACTGACATGCACCTGGACACACCCACACCTGCATCGTGAGCCACGCTGCGGGGTCGCTCTGGCTGGGAAATACTCTCTGCCTCTTTACGGACAGGTGGTTTTCCTGCTAGATCAGTCCCACTGTCTGGTTCAGCATGTGGCTGCACAGGCGAGTGCTGGCGCAACCAAGGGGAGGGTGCAAGGGTGGACATGGGTGGTAGCTGTGGACTCCCAGCCAAAGGCACCTTGCAGTGTTCGGGGCCCGTGGTGGAGGTGCGGACACAATCTGAACTGTCCCAAGCACTGTGAAAGATTGATTTTGCAAGGGGCCGTGAGAACTGGGCTCTGGGGGATAGGCAGCAGGATCGGCAGGAATCCATGAAGTGAGGAAAGACTGTAAGATCCAGTGCTCGTAGCTGCTTACAGGAAGGAGGCTGCAGTATGCACTGCCCTCTGCTACCTTTCCCCGCATACTGATTGAATTGTTAATGAGTGGCTGAGCATCAATACGGCTGCAAGCAAATGTAACGCTGTAAATTATGCAGATAGATCATTTTCTGTATTCACTAAACTCACTTTTTTTTTTTGAACGCCATGTGCCATTTGGGTGACTCCCACAGAAGACTGGGAGTGCTGGACAGCCAGGGGCCCTTCTGCATGGCTCACCCCTGCAGAACTCCTGCTGAAACCAGTGAGATTTTGTCTGCGTGGGCCCTGCAGGAGCAGGTGCTCCAGGGCACAGCGGGGGCTGGTCCTGTGGAGAGCTGAGCGCTCCCGTCCCCTCGCTTTGCAGGGAGCCGGATGCACTGAGCCCTGCTGCTGAACTGAAGCATGACCAGGCAGCACTGAGAACAAACTGGAATTTTATACGAAGAAAACTTAATTTACATATGTATTAAATGTGAATGAGCATTAATATAGAATGTATTTTATCATAAAATATTGATTGCTTACCTCAACCAAATACATTTCTGTATTACCATGTTACTTGTTCCATACTTGGCAAACCATGCAAGAGATGCAGAACTGGTTTAGTTGTATTACAAAGTATTTTTATATTTTATTTGTTTGTTATTTTTCCCTCACTCCCACCACACACTGAAGTTATTAGCCGTTTGATAATTCTCCAGGGGTAGTATGACCCAGTGCCCAGGCTGCCAGCCTGAGGCACAAGACTTGTGAACACGTGCACAAATGCCTGCAAGCCTGGGGGCTTGGTGAGCAGATGTGGGTGCAGAGCTCTGCCGTGGCCTTGCCCTGAGCTTTGGGTGGGTCTCAGTGGCTGGGAATTCAGGGCAAGCCTCCCATTATGCATCCAGGCCTCTGAAATTCATCGGGAGTGGGATAACTCCCTTGAAAGTCCCACCTTAAGCCTTTTGGAAAAGGGGCCATTAGTATTATTTGGCCACCAGTGTGTGAAGTGCTTTCAGATCTGTGGGTGAACAGAGGTTTACATTATCATTGCCTATCCTCAAAGCAGACTATTCATGAAAAGACACAGAAGAGTCTCCCTTTTCCCTTGCCCTTCTCTCATAGGCAGTTCATGCTCGAACTAAATATAAACAGACCAGAGCAAAGCTGCTTGCAACACTGGTGCTTCTGAAGATGAGTTGCATGAATGCAATTGGCAGAATGCTGCTTAGGGGATGAGAAACACATGGGATGCCAGAAGGAAGAGTACAGGGGTTAAGCAGAAGAGAGTGATCATTTTAGGTGCCAAACCCAAGATCTCTTCACATGGAGCAGTGCCTAGCTAAATAATCCAGTCTCTGAAGATTGTGACCCATTGAGGCTCTCCAGGCTGGGACTTCTGAGACTTGTGTAGTTGTGCTGTTGGTATCTGATGTCTGCGGCAGGTGTATCAAGGAAACAACTTACCCACAGTCACCCATTCAGTGAGCTAAATTATAATTTTTCTGCTCTGTGTTTGACTTTCTTCTCATTGACATTGTTTTGGATTTTTTTTTTTTTTAGTTAAACAATCCCTAAAGGTGCATCTGCATTATCGCAAACCCCAGGTTCTACAGAACCACGTAGCACTGTGCCATCGGTACGAGCTTGGTCATAAATATACAGAATAACAAAAAGGGCCTTCATTTGTCTGTAGAGAAAATATTTGAACTAGTTACTGCTGACTACAGTAAAGCTCCCTGGTTTCATGTAAAATACATTGAACTTTCCATGCTGACATGCTTTTGCTCATGTAGGCAAAGATCTGCAGTAATACTGCATGTAAAGGATGTCTGCTTCCATCTTCAGGTAGGGTGGTGGAAATGTCAGCTCTGGATTTCAGTCAGTGCTGGGTTTTTTTGTTGTCAAGTTTTCCTTTACTAATGCAGAGACAAGCCAGACCTCAGCACATCAAGCAGAAATCACGCTGCTCCACACGATGCGAAGGCTGGCTTTTGTGTGCTTTCTACCATTTTTGTGGCTGGAAGTTCTCTCTGCCTTTGGGACTACAAAGCTGTGAAATGGGTCACCAGAAGATGTTGCCCTTTTCTTCAGCATTTTAAAAGGTGGAAGCCTTCAGTGGGGCCCTGCCTTTCTTCCGATCCTCCTTTGTCTTCCATCACCAAGGCACCAAATCCAGCAGTGTCATAACACCATGAGCTTGCCATTAAAGAGCTTGCCACACTGATGAATGATGGCGTCTTTTCTCTGTGAGCAAAACCAACTGAATGGGGATTTTGAGGGGTTAACGTGTGGCTAGAGTGTGTGCAGCAAAGCAAATGAGAGGCTTGCATTTCCTGGGCACTGCTGGTGTGAGGTTGGTGAGATAAGCATGGCATTTGCAGGTGTAAGGAGAAAATTATTCAGCTGAGCTATAAGCACTGCAGAGTAAGCTCTGCTTTGCAGACAGGACACAGAGCTGCCAGGTGGTTTGGCTTGGTGCAGTCTGAGGCAGTGGATTTGCTGTCAGAAGGGACTTGGTAGCAGTATTTGTGGATAAGCCAGTATTTCAGGCTTCCCAGGTCCTCTTCTGTTTTGCACAGATGAGGGAGACATCTGTTCTAATTAAGAGACAAGTAACAATTGTGAAATGAGAATCAGTGCTTCTGTTCAACTCATTTGCCTCTTTTCTTTAAACACTGCAATTTTAATTACCGCTTTGACATCTCACCCTGATTTAGTGGAAGGAAAGTTGTTTGTTGTTACCTTTTGTCATGAGAATTTGGGTTGAAGAATATCTTCCAGCGTGTGGAAGAGCAAGTGTTTTAACTTAGTATTTGCCTTATGTTTTTGACACTTCCCAGGGCACGAGTGCTGAGTACTAGTGTGCCAGTCACATGCCCTGTGGTGTGTCCAGAGCCCTCAGCATTTGTCTATAAAGGCGTTGCTGTGGCTGGAGGAGTGCCTGCCAGGGCTGACTCCCTCGTGCTGGTGCACAGTGCTGCTGGCCACACAGGCCCCACAGCCTCGTGAGAGACCTCTGCATATGGTGGAAGCCACTGTGACAATTAGACTCTGGCTACAGATACAGCTGCTTTTGTGGAAAAGGTGACAGTGACAGCATGTTTTCAGCTACTTGGAGCCTGATGAATGGACTTCTTCCTGTGTAAGAAGGTTAAGTGAATTTAAAACAGTTTAGATAGCAGTTCTCTGCTAATACGGACCTCAGCCCAGGCACAACAAGCTTCCCTGCTGTGGTGGGGAGATCCCACACAAGGTGATGGCTGCATCTGGGGACACTGCTGTGTTCAGAGCTTTTGCCCCAGTCCAGGTCTAGCCCCACTACAGCTCTCCAGAGTTACTTAATTCCTTCCCCTAGGCAAGAAATCAGAATATTTCAGGACTACAATAGGTTTTGGCTTTGTATCAAGGAGAACAGATCCTGTAGAACTGTGCAGTTTGTGTTGCCTCTGTAGGCTCCTGCCTGATGCTTTGTCTTCCACCACAGCTGTCCTCAAGCAGAGCCAGATAGGAAATGCAATTACCCCCTCAGGAGCTCCATATGCTGTTTTAAGGAGCACATCAGATTTTACACTTTTTTTCTGCCAATCTTTGCGTTCCTTCTCTGTGACAAGGTTCTTGCTTCCACCGCTTATGAGTGATGAAATGAATAGAAAAGCACATTTATTTCCAGAGCCTAGGTGTATGTATCCATGCTTTTCACGGAGTAGTGCTGTGGTTGTGACACCAAGGTGAAGTTTTTATATATTTTACTAGACAAACTGATACAGAAGAGGGTGAAAGCCACAAGTTCTCAAGCTCCCAAGTGTTCCTTCGTGCTGAAATGAAAGCAGTGACTTTGTGGGGCAATCTGGTAGCAGGTTAATACCTCTCTATCACAACCTTACCTTGCTTGTACGCTTCAGAAGGTTTTGCTGTTATAACGGTGCAGTGGAAGAGGCGGTGTTGGAGCCAGGTTTTTGTTTACAGCCTCTAGTAGTGCATAAGGGCCCAGAAGTGGGTGTCAGCTGTGTGACCCCCACCGCAGGGCTCCTGAGGAGCGTGTGCAGGGAGGGCTGTAGCGTGCCAGGAGCTTTGAAGCCGTTATGCTCTTGGGTTTGCGCAGTCCCCTAGAGGTCAGCAGAGCCTGGGTTTTGGAGCAGCTCGAGCCGATGTTAGAGTTGCAAGGATTATAAAAGCAAGTTTGCTGCTGTCCTGCAAGACGGTGCTTGTGCTCTCTTGCAACTCGGCTGTTGCTGGAGTAGAGGTCAGGCTGGGAGAAAAGGAATCAGCACGAGACAAACAGTCCTGCTTTGGAGAAGGGTGGGCTGAGAGCTTGCCAGGGAGAAGGACAGTGGGGAGGAGGGAGGAGAAGCAGCCTGAAGATGGGTGCTGGCGTTGTCGAAGCTGCACAGGGCAGTGGGAGCTGGTGCCTAAACCTCTTGGCCACAGTGGTACCCATGTCTCCTGGGACTGCAGCTGAACTGCCTGCCCTGCATCAGGAGCAACGTCCTGTCATACTAAGCTCTGCTGCAGCCGTGCTCTGCATGTGCGTGTCTGTGCTCCAGTGTTGCTGCTGGTCACATTGGTCTGCTCTCAGCCTTGAGCTACCTCCTTGATGCCACACTGGCTTCAGCCACACTGCAGCCACTGACCAGATGCCACCTTTCCGTGTGCCCAGGTCCTTGCAATCCCAACCCGCCTCATGCAGGCACTGATGTTACCCTGTCACACCTTCCCACGGCTGGAGGTGGAGATGAGTTTTCCCTGCATTTTATTAGCTTCTGGGGTTGGAGTAGCCATGTAAGGGACCAAAGCTGTGATGCATTCAGATGACTTGAGGCTTACAAGCCAGTTGCAAACAGCAACTCCATGTCCAGTCAGCTTTCCACACTACCAGGAGCGGGACAGAGGTTTGGCATAAGGCACCTTCACAGATGTAGGCTAGAGGGTGCTTAGGAGATGATGAGTGGTGAGTCCTACCCTGCATGTACTAGCAATCCAGGGGCCAGACCCCAAACCAAGACCTTAAATCCTGCTGCTGACCCTGGGAAATGCTCAGCTTTGTGGCAAGCAGCCCCAGCAGGGAGACCCAAACCCAGCGCTGCTGCCTTTGGCTGCGGGGCACCGTCAGCATGTGCGCTACGTTCTCTGGTAATGAGGAAAGGAGTTACCTCGAGCAGATGTGAGCTTGCACTCTCCCTACATACTGCTCACCCTCTCCCCAGCCCCAGCTGCAGGCTAAATAACTGGGAGTGCAGTTGGTCAAATATGCCTCTTTCTCCCCAGCTTTTCTCCTGGTCGACACACCTCGGACTCTGGCTGCCCTTTTCCCTATTGTTCAGCCAGCCACACTCCAAGCACAGCTCTCCCTTTTCCTTCACATACGTAAGGACCACCTGCTCAGCTCCAGCAAAGGCATTTGATGAGAACGAAGGTTTGCAGGCTTCATTCAGGAGGACAAGTACTGGAAATGCAGTGATTCACACAGAAAATTGGTGCCAGTTTTTATCCCATCATGCTGTCCCTCTTGGGTAATAAAAGTTAGGAAATTTTTGTATTGGCTCTTACATTTTGTTTTGGGGTTTTGTGTCTTGGCTTTTTTTTGTGTGTGTTCTTTTGTGGGTTTTTTTTTGTTTGGTCGGTTTGGTTTTGTTTGTTGGTTTTGATTTTTTTTTTTTTTAATTGTATGTTAATTATTCTGTTACTTCTCTTTTGCTGCATTTCTTTTTGTTTCTGCAAAACCTTTATCAGGGAAGGTTTTGAACTGCCGTGAGTCATGTAGCAGCAATGGGGAGTGGCAGCACGGAGCTGTGGGAGTGGAGCACACAACTTCATGCCCTGCTTACGTCTTGTGACAAAGGCTGCTGGTGGGTCACCCAGCTATTGATGGGATTCCTGGCTGTAGTGCCTAGGGTGGTGAACCGCAATGCCGGACATGTCTCCTCCAGGTGCTGCTGGCTGCAGAAAGTATATGCCTTAACCTTGATGAATTCACCTCTGGTTTTGAGCCTTCTGAAGTCAGTGTAGCAGACCACAACAAAATTATTCATGCAAAGCTTAAATTATGAAGAACAGACACATGGACCCTTTCTCACCTCTCTGAAATGTTTGAGCCTGAGGACAAAACAGTGTTATGGATGCAACAAGCCATGAGCTGAAGATGTGAATGAAGTGGGATAATGAGATGCTTTCTGAGGCCTCTCAAACTGGGCAGCAGGACTTCCTACACCTAGCCCCAGTGCACCAGTGTGTGTTCTTCCAGCTCTGTGGGATAGCAGGAGGCATCTTTTTGGGAACCCCTGCAGCAAGGCTCTTGCTTAATTCCATTGGGCTCTGCACTTTGTCAAGTTGTCCAAAAAAGGGAGGGAGAGCACTACCTGCAGAACCAGTAATGCAATCGCTGGCTGGGCTCCATCAGCGCTCCCCAAACCCTCCCAAGCTCACATGAGCAGTTAGTTAAATAACTGGCTCCATGCAGTGTCCCTTGTAAAAGATAGATTGCAGTGCAGCAGCAGATCAGCAGAGGCACGTACCATGGGCCCCAGGAACCTGCTTTCATGCATCAGCACACAAAAGAGCTCGAGAGAAACTGGGGATAGACTTACCATCTATGGGGGCTTCAGAAATGTGTAAGAAGTGGTGAAGACAACATCTCAAAATGGGGCTAGGGGAGTGGTTTTGGAGGACAAAAAAAGCCAACGAACCCATTAATGAACAGTAGCTTGTTACTTCTCTTGCTTCACAGGGGGGATGCTGCCACAGTCAGTCCCGGAGGAACAGCAGCATTGACCTCAGGCCAGCCTGCTGCAACTTGAGGAGGAGGTCATAGACCCCACCTCACAGTGGACTGTGGTTCAGGAGCTGGTGGTGTACCTGGGACAAGGAAAGGGAATGGTGAAGAGGAGATGCAAGAGGAGAGGCTGGGAAGAGAGCATCACAGCAAGGGACTGGTGGAGAAGGGTATCAGTTTGATCTGCAATGGGACTAGAGAAGGCCTTGTGACAGTTGAGTGCAGCCTGGATTGGCCAGAGCAGAAAACAGAAATGGGTGTGGAGGAAACAGTTTGACCCAGTGACAGGTTCTATGTGGAAGCAGCAGAAGCCTGGATTCATTTCCCTCTTCTGCATGACTGTTTGCATTCCTTTAGTGCCTTCTGTTCTTGCATTCATGCCATGGGGGTTACCTCAGAAATGGAAGTGCAGGGAGTAGAAGTATCCCAGGTTTGCAGGTGAGCTGTTCCTGGGGACACCACTGGGTTTGCGTTCCCTGGGAATACACTGGCCAGAATAGGCTTAGTTCCTTTGCAGTGGCTCTGACCCCCTGGCAAATTAGAATTCAGGGTATTAAGTAGTGCCACTGGGTTCGTTCACTGATAAACTGGCTAAGATGTGAAATCTGTGTGAAAAGGCAGCACATGGTTAAAGCTGACTTTGCTGACATAGCTCACCTCTTACTAGAGCCTAGTGAAAGCAAAATACCAGTCGTCTCTTCATCTGAGAGTTGATTTTCATCCAGCTCCTGCTGTTTTTGTCCATCTAACCAGCTACTTTACAGCTGCATAGAGAACTCCTAACAATGTTCTGGCAAAGCCTATTTCTTCTGTCTTCAGGATGTGCTGGGTCACGGAGTGCCCTGTCATGCTGCCCTGGTACATGTGTGTGACAGCCCATGGTGCCTCGGAGGGCAGATGACAGGGATGCACCTTGAATGACCTGGCTCTGATCCAGGAGGACAGGACAGCCTGCCTCAGAGCGTGGGCAAAGGCTCGGGCGAGAAGCTGTGTGCTGAGCAAACCGTGCTGGAGCCAGCAGCTGGGCAGGCTGCTGCAGAGGCAGAGCTCACCCACAGCTCCATGAGCAGTGTGGCACAGACAGGCACTGTGTGCCACGGCAGGCACTCCGGCGTGATTCCACATCCTCCAGCTTGCCTGCTCCCTCCTATGCTGGCATAGGAATTTTTGTCCCGAGCCCTGCCCTAATCACTTATTCTTGGCCTCCAGCCATGGTTTGCTGCTCCTGGCGCCTCTGGTTCAACTTTCTGCAGAACTGCACTGTGAAACGAGCTGAGTTAAAAAACTCAGGGCAACCAGGTTTCTGGCTTCTGCTGAATGGCTCTTTTAAACCTCGGTCCTGTTAGCAGGTCATTTACAGGTGCTTCAGCTCGGGGAGCAGGGGACAACAGCACAAAAAGACAGGGATGAGGTGGGAATGTCTTTGGTTGGATTTGCTGCTAATCAGGCAAAGCAACATCATTACATCTCAGCCTCGCTAGAAGCTCTCTCTACTCCTTCCATCACTTCGCTGGCAGATTCCTAGATTGCTGGGAAGGAGTTGCATTTCCCTTTAGAGAGTAAATGGTTCATATATTTTGGCGTTTATTCTGTCACGGCCTGTGGGGGACTATCATTAACATTAACAGGAATGACACATCTCTCCAGCAGAGAATAATCTGCTTAATGGCTAAATAGGAAAGCTGTGTATGTTAAAAAGGCAGCTTTGTAGTCAGCTTTGTGATGTAGTTTTTTCCTTTCATGAAATTGATTAATTTAAAAAGAGGAAACTAATTTTCCCTCTTTTTATTCAATGTGTACCATAAATACAAACCTGCCCCATGACAACTCCAGTGTAAGTGATGTATTTACAGGAGCGGACGTACTGTAGTTACCTTAATGTAACACCAGCTTCTGGCTTTGTTGGACTGGTGGCTTATGAAGTGACAGCCTGGGAGAGCATTTGTCTCAGCTCACACACTGTGCCAACCCATGAATAGCTCTTACAGGCTGAACTTAAGCATTTGAATTTTCCAGCAGAGGTTACAGGGAATAAAAAGGGATAAAAAACTACCATGAGCAAGTACCTTAATCCTGTCTGTGGCTCCTTGCCTCCAGCTGTCTTCGCAGCCTCTGCCCTCCCATGGGGAAAGGAGCTGCAGCATAACTTCTCTCTTTCCCCACATCCTGGCCACTCAGTGGGGAGCGAGGAGGGAAGCCTCAGACATAGTGGTCCCATCTACCTGCCATGCCCCTCACCCTGCGGAAGGGGCAAAGCTGCTGGATGCTGCAGTGCAAAGCCAGAAGAATGGAAAAATTGGTGACTTGCAACAATTGTATTAATAGACAACATGCTTTCTTCATTATTTTCCTGAAAGTGTAATCTCAAATGCTACCACTTCTGTCATCGCTTTTCAAATCAAATATTTCTCCTGGAAAGCACTTTTCTGCCCAGCATCAGGACAAGAAAGCTCACCCACAAATCGGAGGCTCTTCTGAGCTTCAGGTTAGGAATAGTGACCTCTCAACACAAGTAATGCACCATTCATAAAAAACCTCAGCATGGGAGAAGGGTTGAGCTAAGAACATCATATTCTGCTGCTTAAAGAGTACTGGCCTGGTACAGGCTCATCCTGGCTTCTGTGGCTGCCTGATAGGATATGAAAAGAGGAAGAGGGAAGATCCAGTGAAGAAGGAATGGGGTTTTGGTGAGTGGACACCCTGGATACAGCAGTGCTTCACAGATACTGCTCCTTGTTCCCAGAGAAGGACTCAGGGCTGCAGATAGCTTTGGGTAGTTTGCAATCATAGGGGATCATATTTTATTTTGTGCTTGTGGCCAAGTCAGCTGCTGTTTTAAAAAATGACCGTGGACAAAATAGGTGCTGGACGCAGCCATGGTACGGGGAAGAGAAACTGTGCAGTAGTTCATCTGCTGCCCTGGCACCCAGCCCAGCACAGCACATTAACTGGAAGTGTTGGGGAAGAGGCAGTGAGGGAAGAGCTACAGCTTCCAGAGGCTTTCCCCTTCTGGCAGCAAGTCTTTGTTGGGCAAAATCTTCCCCTGACAGGTGAGATTGTGACTCCCCATGCAGCATGTTCTTAAGAGGTATGATTAAGTGGTTTCCTGTATAGGGGTGATCTCAGGCGCCTTTTTAGTGGCTTTTTGTCTCCATCTCTTACCTGGGACCCATGGATGCTCGAAGGACCATGTGGGGAGATGCAGTTGTCAAGCATGCCAGCCTGTGCAGGCACGCAGGGAGGCAGCCAGGTGGGGCTGGGAGGATGGTCTTGGAGCTTCCCCAAGGATGCCTGAGCAGCAGGACCCTGCTCTTCTATCGAGTAACATACTTTCACTGCTGTGGGGAATCAGATCCCACTGTGCTGCCTCATCCCGCTCGCCCTGCCAGCTGCTGGAGACCACAGCAAGGGGAATCCCAAAGGTAATGATTTGGGATCAGAAGCTTCCTGACGCCCACCAGCCCTTTGCTGTGCAAGCTCCCGCACATGCTGGTGGTTCCCAGGGGACGTTAGCTGTACGATGGATTGGTGTCTTGCAGTCTAAGTGCTCAGGGAACTATTTCTTTGTCTGGATTTCTCTGCTGCTGCCACGGAAAGGTACTGAGCTCTGCCTGGGAGCCCTGTGTGCAGTCACTGTGTCAATATTTAATTATGGTAATTAGTAACAGGCTGGGTGGCTCAGGAATTCACAGCTCAGCATTTACCTCGTTCACCTCACCCATCTTTTTGGCACATAAGGAATATGTCTACAGCAGAAAGAAGCAAAGGCTCACCTAAGTGTAGCTGCCCCATTTTCTTTGTACACATTTTATTTATAGGCTTTCATAAATGCATCTTCCTTTTGCTCTGGTGGCACATGATGCTGTAAACCTAGGAACAGAGGTACTGCATTCCAGGGCATAACAAATAGCTTTTGTAGCCAACCCATGGGCAGCTGCCCTTTGCTACCAGCATTTTAAGGTTTTTAAGTTCCATGGACTGGTGGCAGTGCAGAAGGCAGCCTCTTCTCTGAAAACTGGAGAAAGGAAAAACCCTGTATGCCTCACATAGCTCCGACAGACTGGGAGAAGGTTTATGGCACCATGCTATAGCAAAGCAGGCTGTGAGGCAGGGACTATCCAACAGGTGTGAATGGAACCGGCTACTTGGCTCTCTCCCCTTGCACATCTGTATTGAGCTGTCTTCTCTGTGACACCTGGTGAGATCCACCTACCACCATAGCACCAGCCTGCCCACTGTCTCACACCAAGCAGAAGATACTTGGGATTTCATTACCACCTTTCTCCAATGCCTGTGTGCACGTGCTAGTGAGTTTCCATTAACTACAGTCATGTAAATGCACATCTATGTATTTTTATATAGATAGAAATGGCTATTTTGGGTCTTCTATTTTCCAAGGACATGATTTGGATTTGGAAAGGGCCTTTTTTTTTCCCCCAAGGAGGCAATTAGGTAGTCTGCATACTTTAATTAAAGTCTGTATACTGCTCTGCCAGCGCTCAGCAAGAACAACTGCCACAACAGCCGAGCGGTGCAGCCGGTGAGCGTTTGGCTTAATCATTTTTCGACAGGACCTGGTCCCTGTGGAACATTCATAAATAAATAACCCTGCTGGGGGTGTGGGAGCTGGCTCATTGCCGCAGACTCGAAACAAAAATGACAACAAAACCCCAACCAAACCCCGAATCTTTTTTAATTAGTGGTGTGAAGCTTCCTACTAAACTGAGTCCAGAACAGAGCTTCCTCTTCATGCGACAGAGGGCAGGGCATTAGCATCCCTGGGGGCTCATCAGTGACAACGGGGGGGGGGGGGGGGGAAAACTTGGGGCCCCTGTGGTTCCGGGGGGGGGGGGGGGGAAGGAAGGGGGGGTTCCTCTGGGGGGGGAACGGCCGCAGGGCGCGG
>JANIJG010004748.1:15603-33797 GCA_024611175.1 Megaceryle torquata | reverse complement strand
TGGAAACATTCCAGGGTGAGGTTGGATGAGGCTCTGAGCAACCTCCTCTAGCTGCAGATGTCCCTGCTCAGTGCAGGAGGGTTGGACCAGATGACCTTTAAAGGTCTTTTCGAACTGAAACCATTTTATGATTTTCTAGAAAATGGGCTGTGTGTGCCCAGCTCTGCTTGTCAGTGACAGTTTGTAACAACAAAGGACTTCTGGCTGGCATCACATGGTTAACTTAGCAGCAAACTATAAATGGCCTTATGTTATCCTAAAACTCCGGGCTAAGTCTAAGATGGGTTTTTATTCCTGGATAGCATCTCTACAGTATGGCTTCTTCCATATTCCTGCCCCGTTACTGTCCATGCAGTCGTTATCTTCCTGGCAGCACAGTTGCTGCAATATCCTTTTTCTGTCACCCTGCCACATCTGAGCTTGCTCCGCTTCTCTCTGCTCCATCCAGAACACAGCTGCAAAGATCACCTTCATTAGCCTGTCCTGCTGACTATGTCACCCTTGGTGCACCACCACCACTTCACCTGCTCTATCACAGCACTCTACGCATCTTGTTCTCACTCCTGGCCAGTTGCAGTGTACCCACACTGTATCTCATTAAGAATCCAACAGAACCTATCACATACTTCTTCAGTGCTCAAATAAGCCATTTTAAGCTCTCTCATGTGTTTCCAACTTGGCTTCGCCATGAAGATTACAATTTATTGCAGTGGTGAGACTGCTGGTGTGCTGTGTGCCCTTCTTTGCAGCTTTGCCTCATCATATTTTCCCATCTGCCTCTTCCCATGCATTGCCTCTAGACTCTAGGTTGGAAGCTCCTTGAGACAGGCAGTTGGGTTTCTCATTTGGAACAGAGGCATGGAAAGGGTGTGCTGGGTTTGGGGCAGGTTCTGTTTTGAAGCCTGGAGCAAAGCAAAGGATTAAGCAAGAAGCAGCCTCTGCCTGTAGTGCTTGGTCACTACCACTGGTATTTTTTCCTTCCGAGCAAGCCATGGCTGGTGGCAGGAGCTGTGAGCAGTGCCGTGGCTTTGTCAGGCACAAGTGGATGTCTGTGTCCAGAGCGGAGGCTTCTCCTCCATCCCAGCCCCACAGGATACAAATTTCTCAGGCTATCTAAATCCCTTGGAGCTTCCCCACCACCTCTGCATGAGGCTGGGCTGCAAACGGTGTGCCTGCCCTCACTGCAGTGGGAATCACCTGTGCCGAGAGCCATGTGCCCTGCTGGTGGGGTGTAACAGGCCGCAGCACCATTCGATGAGGGACGCGGGGAGAAGATGATGACGCTTAATTTTCGGGCTAGCTTGATGCTGTCACTGGAAGCAGCAGGCATCCGTTCTGAGTGTTTGGTCAGTATTTATGGGATCAGACATCTGCTAATAGCAGAGAGGTTTAAATTGTGGGATACAGAAACACTCCAGAAGCAAATGTCCCCAGTATTCATTTAATTTCAGTGCTCATGCAGAGTCACTAAAGCCCAGGCTGTCATTTACCACCTGAAACTGGCTCTCGTGGGAAAAAACACAGGGAGAAGCATCTGCAGCAATGGCCGAATCCTCTCGTCCGTGCCCAACAGGGCTTCTCAATGGGGAGAAGTGTTTGCAGCATAGCCTGCCCAACAGGGGCTTTTCTGGAGTATCCTGTGTGCGATGCCTCTGTGAGCTTCTGGATCCAAACTAGGCGGACATGACAAATGCCTCCTGGGTATAATGGTTCTCAGGCGCAGCAAAGGAAAGGAAGACTTTTGTAAACAATAATCCGTGCAAGCTGCAAGAGTAGCATTTGCATGAGCTCTCCGGGGCCCTGATAATACTCCCTGAGACATGGAGATGGATGGGATTTATAAACCAGGCATGGGTGTTTCCTGTGTTGCATCTCTCTCAGCAGTATTATTCCATGAAGCTCTCTGTAGAAGACATACATGCTCACCAAAACATTTTGTAGCCCTGTTGTGTTGGGAGTAATATCAGACAAGAAAGTCCAGGCCACGTGTACTTTGTTCTTCCCAGAAGATTTCTGAGTCCACAAATAGAAAGGATCCCAGAGGAGCATATGACCATTAAGTAACTTAATATTCTTGCAACTTGATGCAATTTTGGCATTTCATACATGGTTTGCACAATCATTTACAGGCGATGCATTTCTTCAGAAGCAGGCAGCTGTTATTTGTGCTTCCAAAGGCAGTGCCTCAATCTATAGATGTACAGATATTAGTAATTTTTTATATATATATAAATGCTATCAGTCAGTGTCACATGGGAAATTACAGAGAAAGTCACTGAACCCAGTGGATGATTTTCCATCGTCCAATATGTGTTGCAGGTTGTGCTGCCACGGGGGTGTAGCTAATAATGCCTCACCCCTCCTTGCAGCAGTGGCATTGTTGAAACCCTACAAATGTGCACCCTGTCCTCACTGCTGAGGTCCCCCATGCTGTCCACTCTTACTCTCCAAGGATTTTTTTAGGACTACAATCTTTAGGGACATCTGTTTGTAGATGCTACTTAGCAGTGATCATAGAATGTCTTCAAGAAGCAGAGAAGTATGTGAGTGAGTATATGAAGTGACCAGAACTTTCTGGGAAGTGGCTATCAGTTGGATGAAACTCACAAGGGCAGAGATGGGTTCTCCGTTTTGGTGCCTTCAAATGGGGCTGCATGTACCTTTCTGAAAGGAACTGACTACCCCATAGTAGTACAGTATAATGCAGTATAGGGAACTTACTAGACAATGCAACACTGTAACTGGAGGGAATTGAAGGAGATACAGCACTCAGGAGGTCAGATTAGAAACCCATCTGCCCTTGTGCCCCCAGTCTCTGCGGAAAGAGGTCGTAGCAAGATACCAGCCCCAACTGCAGCTTCTGACACTGAACAAGTCCACCTCATTTTTGAGACAATCACCCTGTTATGCTCATGCCAGCCTGTTCTGTTGGAAATGCCAGGTTCTATTTTGTGAATAACACATATGAAGACTGTGGAGTCAGAAGCTTCTTCAACAGAGAAAGACCGATTCATTTTTCTGAAGGTAGCATGGACCATTTTGACTTTGACCACCATGAGAATGAGAAAGGCCATCTCCACAAACATGATTCCCCTCCATAAGAAGGTGAGTATTGCTGCCTTGCAGTATTAGCCACCCACAGAACTTCTTCACATGGAATGAGCTGCAGGAGGGGTTTAGCACAGCAGAGCCTTCTCTCTTCAACATGACAGTAAAATCTTCTTACCATACCTTGAACATTCCCCATCACCATCTGCTCTCAGCTCCACCACTGTATGACCGAAGTGCCCCTGTGCATTGCACAGTCAGTGGTGTGTACAGAGCCTTTCCATCTGCCCATGGGAACCTTTAGGCCATGCCCTTCTTTAAGGGAGTCGATGTTTGAAGCAACCAAGGACACAGAACCTGTGCCTGTGTCAATTGCGACCCTCATTCTGGTCAGGAGCACTGTTAGACGAGTGCCATGCAGGGAACTAAATGTGTTGTGCCGAACGTGTTTTGTTTTACGTTAGGCTTATAATTTTAGGTCTGATGTTTGGTTTGGAAGCTCAAAGCCGTGCTGAAGCCCACAGCTGCCAGCTCTAGAGCAGGCAGTGGTGTAATAGTCATTTAATTCCTCTGTACCGTAATCTGATGGCGGGATGTGCTCCCAAGCTGCTTTTAGGTCTGACTGGGGAACGAAATCAATCACAGAATGCACATTACAAGAAAAGCGCTGTTGGTGTCAATTACCTAAGCTCTGCGAACGTAACTCTTCTAATTTCCTGTTAAATCAGTAATGTTACCAATCTCAGTCTATTATTTTAATTAGGACTGTGACTGCAGTTGCTAGGAGCCAAGCGAGCAGAGACAAATGCGAATGTGTAATTAGTCCCACAAACGAGTGGCAAGTTGAAAGTGTCAACATCATGGATAGTTACAACATGGGGTGCAGCAGGAGGCCAAGTGGTTTGGGCCAGATTCTGATCTCACTGGCCTCGGCACCAGCCCAGGCGACTCCACCAAGGTCAGAGTTACCCCAGACATGAGCTGGGGTTAGGGAATCTGCATCTGGCCCACAGTTTCTTGGAGCTTCATCCTGGGTTATTTTTAAAATAACTGATGTCCCATCCTGTTTGATTAATTTATTTTTTGTCTTGCCATAATGTCTCCTCAGAGACAGTTATCCTGCAGCGAATGCCTCAGTCAGGTTAGCTGAATATGGGTGTTCCCAGCACCAGCCAGCATCAGATTCCATCCCTCCCTGGGGACCGGAGCCCCTAGGGTGGGAATGGAAATGCTTGGCTCCCTCCTCTCCCTTCCGAGCTGTGAAAGAAACCTCTCAGCTTCTGTCACATCTGACTGCCTCATGCCTCCCCAGAACAGCATGTGCATTGACAAGGGGGGCAGGCGTACCAGCAGCAGAGCTCCATTAGCTACCAACCTCACTGAAAAAAAACAAGCTGAGGACAGAATCCCTGGCTAAATATAGAGACGAATTGGGAGAGAAACTGAGGTGGCAATGCAGCTCCATTGAAATTAAGAATGAAAATCTTAAGCCACTGCCGGTTGATGATGGCAGGCTGTTCACAGCAAGCCACATACACCCGAAGGCCCAGCCTACGGTCGGTACCTAGCGCAGAGTGGCACAGGAGGGAGAACACTGCTTTTATTAGCACTTGGCTATTGGTCAGCGGTCCGTGCTCCACAAATAAATGAATGGGCTGGGTGCATGTCATCCCAGTTCACGTGTTACAGAAATAACACTGGACTGGAACCAGAGTTAACACAGCTGAGATTTGGGATGTAGCTGACTTTGAGAGAGGGGGGATGGCAGAGCCTAGTTAGGCTGTACCTGCCGTTGGAGGCAGCCTGATTTACAGCTCCATCCATCTTCTACACTCTAATTTCCTTGCTTTAGTAGGTCGCCCTCCCACTTCACGAGGTACTTCTTTTGGAATAAATAGACTGGGAAAAAGTCAAAGGCTTGGTGTATATTAGATGGACTGATTCAGTCTCTTTTCTAAAACAAAAATGTTACAGAAATAGTACGATCAAGAGAGAGAGTACCACAAGGTTTTTGTGTGAAGGTTATTCACAGGGGACCTGAGAACCATCTAGCAATACTGTGGCAACATGACCATTGCAATACCGTAGGTCCTGGTACCTCACTTGGTGCTGGCTATGGCTTCATGCACTCACTCATGGGTTGGTTGGGTTGGTCGGGTTTTTTCCCCCTCTCTTGCAGGTCAGGCACAATTCCTGGATGCATTAAGCTTTAAGCCCAGTTCCTCAGTGACAGAGACTGACATTCCGTTGTAGCAGCTGCTGCAATTTTTCAGTGGGTGCCTATCCTCAGCCGTTGTTTTCTTCCCACTTACTTTCCTGTAGTTCTACAGGAAATTGCTTTAACCAAAACCACATTGCGTGTGTGTTATATAATAATCCGTTGTTACTGTAACCAATAGGTTTTCAGACTTCAGTCCTAGCCCAATGCATGTGTGTTCTTGTGATGGTAAAGCCATCAGCCTGCCCAGCTGAGCAGGGAACAGGGGACCGCTCATGATGATCAGGCGCCTGGTCCATCCCAGAGAGAGCTCTGGACTGGGTGGCTGTTGCCTCAAGCCTCTGAGCTGTTGCAAGTCAATTTACTTATAGCCTGGATCAAAGAGCCCAGAGGCTGGGTAGAGCTTCCTGCTTCTTACATGCACCACAAGGCGCCTGTTTTGTGCAGAAAACAGTTGTCTGTAGAGAACTGCCATCTCTACGTCCTTCTGGCTGGAATGCAGCATGGCTGCTGCAGGGGCCAGGTCTGCCAGCATGCTGCAGCACAGTACGTGCTGCTGTCATCCTTTACTCCAGCCTTCAGCAGGAGGGGTGGTGTGAGGCATCTGTACAGTCCCGGCTCCAGGCTGGCCAGGCAGGTTCCTTGAACCACTGAGCAGCCCTTTGAGGTGAACAGTGGTTACCCCATGATTAACGTCTGTGTGATGTCATGGATATATAAAGACATCCATAGCCATAAGATTGTGCAACGAGCTTGTAATGTGCATGTTAATAAGACTATTAAGGTTTACAAATATTCTGCTCTTCCTTACAGTTTATAATTTAATTAATTGCCAGTTAATTGTCTTATTTTCCCCCTGTGATTGATGTCACTGAGTGGGATTAGGCAGCATCAGATGACAGAGGAAGGAGGAATGAATACAGCATCCTGTGATGGTATGAGAAGAGATGTTTTTATGGACAAATCCTTTCTGACATGGATGAATACCTCAATGAGATATCACGGAGTATCAGCTCAATACATATTGTAATGGGATCATTAGTGGAGGTACCAGCTGTGTGAGGTTTGTATTCACAAGCCATGAGTAAGTAATGGGGAAATATTGGCTCCTTGGAAATGTTTGCCAAGCATAAATCTTCCCCTTTTTACAGAGCTGGTGCTCAGTTTACATAAAATGGCAAAATATTCTCAAAGGCCCGTGGGACTGCCTCAGCTACCCCTGAAGTCAGTCACGGCAGGGGAGCCTTTGGTGGAGGAAGGGAACCTAAACACAGCCCTGTTGGGCAATATTTTTCCATGGGGAAAGAGTAAAGAGGAGGGTCTTTCATCAGCATGTGTGGGCCAGGCAATGTTTCCATCCCTAAGCCAAGAAGCATTTTTATTTCTAAGCAGGGAAGGTGGGATGGCTGTGCAGACACTCTATCTTCTCTCCCAGGAGCAGGATTTGGAGTCTCTCACCAGGGTTGTTCACACCCTGCCCACCCCAAATGAATCTTTGATTGATGGGTCTGTGCATCACAGGCATCCGGACATGCTGGGAGCACCAGTCCTTCGGGTGTCGTCATGCATGCGGAGTGGGGCAACTTGTAACCATGTCAGCCAAGTGGGTCACTGAGCCTGAGGTTGGCTCTTGATCTGCACTCTGTGGAGTGTGAACCCGGAGATGCTGCAGAAGGTACTTCAGGGATTTTGCCTTCCCTGAGTCATGCTGGGTGACCAAAGACAGGGAGCTCTGGGTGGGGGAGGCATGCCTTTAGCTCCTGAAGCCCAAAGTGGTGCCAAGTAAGGGCATCCAGGGTAATCGGAAACCCAGTTCTATGTGACTTTTGACCGGACTTTGATTGCATTTCAGCAGAACAAACCTGGTGCAATTCCAGGGCTCTGGTGTGAGCAGGATCAGACTGTGAAACTGGGCTGAACAGCAAATAACCGGTATGCTCCCATCTGGGTGGGTGTGCGATGTATCGGAACGCCTGCATAAATCAGCACGAGCTAACTAGGTTACTTCGGAGGCTGTAATTGGAACAAAGAGTTATCCAAACTGCATCTGTCCCTTTTAATTCATTCCTTCCATTTTCAGGGCTTAGCCTTTAGAAACAGCTATCGGTGATTACATAAAAGAGATTAGCTAACAGTGCTGCATAAATCAAGGCCAACGCAAGATGTTTCCTATGTGTGTTGTGAAACTTGGGGCTCGTGGAGGACGAGTTCCTCCTTGGGAAGCCAGGCTCCCCTCACCTGGTGTGGCCCATGGTGCAGGAGCTCAGTGGGGCCAAGGACCAAACCTTCCTTCTTCTCAAAAGGGTCTTTCAGAAAAAGTACCTCTCAAAGAAAACAGTTGCATGGTGGGGGGGAATGGGTTTGTCTGATGTCTTTTATTTTTTTCAGAAGAACAAATTTTCTAGCCAAGATACATGATGGAAACAATGAAAGAAAGGAAGAGGCAGGAGAACCTTATCGTAAACCAGATTTCCATGTGTGAATGCAAATCAATCTCACTGCTGAAGGAAGAACCAAACCAGAATCTGTTACATTTTCTCTTTTAGTGCAGTTGCTAACAAAATATCTTCGTGCAAACACTGTTGGATGACTCAACAAATCTTTTTCTTTGTTTCTTTTTTTTTTTTCTTTTTGAGGGAATTTCATAATTTTTCCTCTGTTTGTTATTCTGTTGACATGAAGGGTGAGGTTGTCTTAGGGTCAGGGAGTTGGAATTTCCCTTCCAGTGTTGTCTTACTGCTCCTCTCCTTTTTTTCTTCCTTTTTTTTTTTTTTTGACTGCAGGTCAGAGCAGATCTATAATGAGGTTGGTGGGTGAAGGCTCAGCCTTGCTGTCCTATTCGATCTGCCCTGGATAGTGCCAGTCCCTTGATGGGAAAGTACCTGATTCAGCGTTGTCCTTTCACCCTATCATCAACATGTCTGCATGCCAGGTTCTCTACAGAGATTTTCAGCTCAAAATACCAAAAGCAGTCTCGAGCTTTTGATTCTTTTATTTTTGAGGAACTGAACTTGAGACACTGCAGCTGTTTCAATGCTGCCAAACACCAGTAGCTCCCATTAGCTGTTGAGTACGCCTCACTTTTTGAAGTTAGGTCTACAGTACCTTGTAATGGTGTTTATTGCTTAGAGTAGAATTGTGCTTCAGACCTAAGCAAGATCTGTGAGGAACCAAAGAAAGGGAAATTCACACTCCTTTCTTTTCAGGTGGGAAACTGAAACAAAGTGCAATTTAAGGTCTGCCATTTAAATGTATGTTGGCTCCTCATGATGAAACCAGCTACCCAAACACATTTAGTAATATTTAAAAAAATAAAGGGGGGAAAACCACACACACAGAAAAAAAAGTGCACAACAGTGCTCATTTCCTATTGGAATGTGCAGGAAATATGTGCCCTGAAAATGAAGCTGTTTATCTTTCTTCATCCTTTGATCTCTAATGTCTTTCAAAATCTGGCCTCCAAGTGATATGCCCAAGGATGCGTGAAATCAAATGCTGCATCTTTATCTCCTCCACTTGTGTGTCTTTGTGTTGCGGTTCACAACGCAGATACATACATTCCTCCTCGGGACTGGTCCTGACTAACAGCCATCAACAAGACTAATCCCAGAAATAAGGATACTGGACAAGCATTTACAATTGCGCTGCACAGGTGCCCTCCCCATTTCCTCCCATCCAGGTTGCATCTGGCCCTCAATTCTTCCCAGATGTGTGATGAATTTAAAGATCTATCCCAGTCCTTGATATACACTAAGAACCATGGGGCTAGTCATTTCTGAAATAACACCCATAGAGAATCCGAGACCTTTTCATGCTAGAAATACGGAGACTGTAGACACCAACTGCCTCTGTACTGAAGGGAAATATGAAGTTTCCCCTCTGTTTTTTTCCTGCATAACAGCATCTGTATGCCTCATTTCCATCTTCACAGCTCCTGTCATTTACATAATGAACGTTTGCAAAGCCAGAGATCTAGGTTGACTTTGTATCACATTTACTGTGGATGACCTTCAACGTATCATCAGAGAAGTTTCCCAGGCAATTTTCCCAAAGGGTATGAATGTGAAGTGTAAGAGTATCAGGAAAGGAGAACAGGGGAATAAAATCATATTTCTGAGATATCCATCATTCAATGATGTATTTTCTCTTCTACAGCAGGACAAAAATACTTGAGTCTTAAAACAAAAGGGAGTTTTGACTTTAACAACTTGCTTGTTTAAATCAAGTGTTGGTATAAAGTCCCTCAATAAAATAACCTTAATTTGCTTGCATTCCTAGATCTGCAGAAAGAATATTTCCATGATAAAATGCATTTGAATAAATGTGAAGTAGAAGAAAAAAATAAATAAATGGGAGAAACGGTTTTACTTGTATTGCTTCATAAGCAATGGCTGTAAAATGAGTTTATCCAGTTTAGTCCCCCGATCAGGTAATGAATCTGAAAAAAAAAGTCCGCTGGCAAATAATTGTCAATATAGGCAGAGCTTCACAACAGAGGAGGAATCCTGACCTCGAGGGGTAGGACAGGGTGTCAGGGTGAGAGCAAGCAGCTGAAGCTACTTCTGCCTCCTCTGAAGGTGTCAAGTGCAGCTCCAGTTGTTCCTCCTGATAGTGCTGCAGCAGTCACAAGATGATAAAACAGGAATTGACCCATTTTTGCTTCTGACACCCACCCTCAATGAACTAACTGTCTTTTTCAGCCCCCTTGCAAGTGCCAGCAGAGCTCATCTCCCAGTGTCCCTGGAAACTGCATCTCTGAGTTTAGATTATGCTGAGGTGGGGCAGCAGAAGAGAAACTTTTAAAGGTGTTTGCTGGGTTCTGGGTAAGCACAAGTCAAGGATGATCTCTCACCAGAGGAGTGCCTGTGAGTTTACTTTTGCTGTTTGGACTGTCAGGCTGGTTGTTGTTCACTAAAGCAAAAGGGGGTGCTGTGAAAGAAAGGGTGCATTTTGTAATTGACTCAGGGCTTCTGTTTAGAAAATTAATTGAAGGCTGAAATACAGAGACTTACTCTGATGATGAAGAAAGGATCTCATGTCAGCTGTCATGAGACTCTTCAGATAAAATAGATATTGGACCCATCATGATAGGCATGCTGGAAATGCCTAAAGAAGTCAAATCTGACTACACTCCCATAGCTGCAGGGCAAGCGTATGTAAAATATTGCTTTACACAATACGCTTGAGAAAGAAAGTTTTTTAGATTCTTTTGTTCTCAGTGCCCTGTGTGTCCGTCTTACAGGGCTGGTCTGTATATTTACATGCTGCCAGGTAATTACAGTGTGAATGGTATTAGCATAGCTTCCTACCTCTTGTGTGTTGCAAGTGGTTTATCCATGTATCCTGTGTGGCTTGGTGCTACTGTCGCAGGGTCAATGTACAGGAGAAAAGCAGAATCTGGGTTTATTTCATTTAGTGGTCTGGTGCTTGGACTCCAGTTATTATGTTGGTCTACAGAAAACTGTGTAATTTAAGTATTTGGAACATGGCTGCATGTTGCAAGCTTTCCACTTTGGGACCAAAAATTAAAAGGAAGGGGAAGAGGGAAGGGGAAGGGGAAGGGGGGAGAGGTGTGTAGGAGGGAGCTGGAGCGAAAAGAGGAACACTTCTGTCCAAGGGGCCCTGTGAGGAACCTCCTGTCCTCAGTGGCTGCTTGGGTCTGGCTCAGCAAATAGGACCACAAGAGGAGCGTGTGTGTGTGTGTTGAATGAGGCATTCAGGATAATGTTATCGTGCAACAAATATGAGTTCTCTGCAGCTCTGCTACCCATCATCCTAAAATGACAATAATCTTCTGTAGTTGTGGTTCAGGGCTGCAGGACGTTGCTTTTGGACTGGGACTGTTTAAGATTTCAGCCTTCAAACCTCCCAGGTGGTGGTTGTTGGAGAAGCATAAATGCTGAAGTTGTGAACAAATGGTTAAGGTAGCTGCATGGCAGCCAGAAAAGCCATTCTTTGGGCTTAGGAATGTTTCCTCCTTTCATCCTGCCTTTTTTTTTTTTTTTGAATGGTACCATGTAGTGTTTAATAATTCAATATACACATCATCCAAAATAAACACACTAATTAACCTTTGTTTTGAGAAATTTAATTAGTTAATGCTTAGTCTCTGTTCAGATTCCAAACAGTTTGGAGTGGGAAAGGTGCCATGGGGAAAGCATGGCAAAATATGTTTAATGCTGAGCACCTTCAATTATTTAAACGTGGGCTGGACCAATTTAAAAAAAAAAAAAAAAAAAAAAAAAAAGAGAGAAAAAGAAAAAAGTTATTATACAGGCATGTACATGCTAAAATATCTTCATGCAGTGTTCCCAATCTCCAGTCTTGCTACAGATGGTAGAACATATCCACATATAAAGCATCTGTATGGAGGAGGGAGTCTGGTGGCTTAGGAGAAATTCTGATGCTTTCCAGGAACCCCCAACATTCCTGATGGGGCTCAGGGGACAAGAGGAATGAGGGAGATACTAAAACTGTTGCTGTCAGTGCCCGCCCAGCCTGGCTGGGTGAAGCTGGATAGCAAATCCTGCTCTGTGTCCCAAATAAACGATGAATTTTCTGAAAGGTCAAATGCTGTGCTCTGACTCACTAGTACTTGTCATCTACAGCCCAAATGCCTTCAAAATATATTACTGTCGGATAATTATTTTACCCAAATATTCAAGCTTTAGTATTCTTCCCCAGCTGAACTGTAAATAAAATTATTTCCTAAGAGCACTTATTTGAGCTTGATTATTAAATACATTGCCAAAATCTGGTCGGTTAATATACTGCCTGCTACTTGAGCTGAAGTATCTAAAAGACAAAGAACGAAGTAAACGAAAAGGAAATCAACATTTTGCTAAATTGCATGTTTTTAAAAATCCTATAATTGAGGCTGATACTTCATTTCCATTTGTAAAACAGATTGAGTTCCCCTTACATCTACTAATGGATCTGGTTTATCTCTGATACTAATTGCAGCATTTGCATGGTTTGCACAGGCTGCTGGTGACAGGACTTTGGGTAAGAAAAGTCAAACTGCTCCTGCTGAGCTGTGGGGTGTCATTTAGGAGTGATACTTGGCACCAAGCTCTGCTGAACTTCAAGCCCTTGTTCTTTTTCCTCTATGGCTCCAAAGTCTGGGTCAATCAACCAAGATAAACTTGTTAATTTGCTGTCAGGATTATGTGCCTGAGGTCTCATTTGAGAAGCAGTGGGAAGGTTCAGGTGATAATAAAGCAACACCAGATAGTCTGGATGTTTAATTAAACTTCTCCGTGCTCTCTTTGACCTAGTGACTGGACTGGAAATGTCATCAGAACAAAGGTTGCTCATGAGGGTTGCATGTGGGCATTTCTGCTGCGAAGATCTTTGGAGAGAGGTGGGGGTTTGCAGTGTCTTTTCTCATTCCTTCATGTTATTGTTGGGAGCGGAATTGTGCTCTGAAGGTCTGGGGGAGAAGAAAACAATGGGTTTTTTAACACCCTTTTCTTGGAACCTGTTCTAGCAAATCTCTTTGCACACACCTGAATTAAGCAATTCTGGGCCTCTGGTCTGGTGAAAACATGCTGCTTTCAACCCACCCAGCGCTCAGCTCCTAGTTAGCAGCTGCTCAAGTATGCAGAGGGTTTTTTTTATTTCTGGGGTGGGGAGGGAAAGCAGCTTTTCAGAGAGCTGTACCCAGGAATGTAAGCTGGAGACCTCTCCTTCTCCTCTGCCCCATGGTCTCTGCAGGCCAGGCATGTTTCCCGGTACACTGCTTTACTATCAGCACCTGCAGAAGCAGACTGAGGATTCACCCTTTGTTTCATTTCACATTTACAAACAGAGGTTTTTATTTGATTTTTAAAAATTATTTTTATCTGTTTTTTGGGTTTTTTTAAGGCACTCTTGAAATCAATCCATCAGATTCCCAGGGAGCTCAGTATGGCAGAGAGAGTCCCGGCCATAGTGTGGCCTTTGTGGAGCAGGTCTGTGGGCTTTCTGCCACCAGCGCTGCAGGGGGGGGCTTGTAATAATGACACCAGCATCGACCAGATGTCTTCTAGAGGATTTGGTTTCAAGACTCACAGCTGCTAGTTCAGGAGAATGTGTGTGGGGTTTTCTGCTCTAATATACATGATTTGTTTAAAAAGTTTGCAGGTGTTAGGATTTTTATTGAAGTGAGGGAGCTGAGAAGTTGCATCCAGTCAGTGAGGTAATGCTTGCTCTGCTCAGACTGGGAGTGGGAAGCACACGCAACCTGCATTAAATAAAGGGCAGCTCTGTTACCAGCACAATTTTATACATATGAAAACCAATCTAGGCTGTCCCAAGCCAGACATCCATCTCTGCAAATCCTTGTAGAGAATGAGAAAATCCACTGAATACTTGGTGCTTCCCTCCAAAAGCTGGTGGGGACTTGCAAGGCAGTCCCCCCTGGGGGGTGGGATGCTCTCTCCTGGTTGGCATGGCTCATTAGACTGCACCCCGACACTTGTGTGGCTGAGCTGTGGGGTCTGGGGATGCTGTTGCAATGGAACCATCCCTGCAGCTTGTCACAGGCTTCGGGGGAGCGGGAACAGCTGCCTCCTCTGTCATCACCAGGCTAATGCCTGTGATGTGCAGTCCCGGTGGAGCTTGAGTAGAGATGGTCCTTGCTTATGCTCCAGCTGCAGGGTTTTGCACTCCTAAGCCAGAGAAAAAGGAAGACAGCACATGCTGGCAGTTGTTCCTATGGAGCTATTCAAAGTTTTAGGTTTTTCTTCTTTCTCTGGACTCAGTTCTGCTACTTGCTGAAACTCCAGTAGATTTGAGATTTTTTTCTTATTATTATTTTTCTATACAGGTAGGTTGTAATGTCAGGATATGAGGTGGAAAGGGCAGGTCTGAGTCAACTCTCAGATGAATTCTGAGTATTTCCTTTCTACATGGATGAGATCCAAGAATTTATCTCAGTTCAGTAAACCCCACATATTTCTGATGCTCATTCAAACAGACTTTGACTCACTTGCACCTACAGACCAGGGCTGGTCATTCAGGTTCTGCACAACTCTCCAGAGAACTCAGGACATGCAGAGTCAGCAGGGGGAATATTTTGAGATGGCAGCTAAAGTGGCCTTTTTTTACAATGTATATATGTATATATTAACACAGACCCACCCACTTTTACCATCTGTATGTCTCTTACTGGCAGGAGAACCTTGCCATGTGGCAGTCAGGATGTGGGATGTTTCCCTTGGGATCTGCAGAGAGCAGAGAGCCCTGCCTGTGTTGGGCACCATAAGTGATGGGAATATTGGCCTGGATAAAGAGGTTTAACTCATCATAGGTACTGTTTGTCAGGATACAGCCTGTAAGTCTCGGGTAGCATCCTTTCGGGTAGTGCCTGTATCCAGTACTTACAGGCAGACGGACCTTGGCAGACATGAGTACAGCTCTAGGGATGTGGGTACAGGCTTTATCCTCAGCATGGTCCCTCCAGGAGCGTTATACCTTACCCTCATCACAGAGGTGACATAAATAGGGCTAAAATTAGAGCAAACAGGCTGAAAGTCATCCCCACAGGCTCACAGGTTTTCTACCAGGTGGGACTGAGGAAGGCACATCCCACTGTGCTGGCCCTGACATCCTCCACATGCCTGGGCCTGAGCTGAGCAAGTCCTACAAAGTATTTCAGCTGCCTGAAGTAAATTTTCTCTCCCTCCAGGCTGTCTTTTCCCCTACAACCAAATTTCACTCAGCATAATGATTTTGAGGGCACCATTTGCAATTTCCTCTACAGAGACAAAATTAATACTATGCTTATGCCACAGCATAGCAGAGTTTTCAGCATTCACCAGCAGCATGCATATTTAAAAAAAAATGTAATGGCTCCTAAACCCAAATACTACTTAAAACCACCACCATACTCCACCGTAAATATTGGTGATGCCTGTGTGAACTGCAGCACCATAATAACAATTCTGTTGGTAGTATTTATGTGCCCGTTAATCTCCCACTGTGATGACCATTTTATTACCACCAGGAGTCTCTTGGGAGACTGTCTTCTCCATCAGACCTCTGAGCAAGGAGCTTCTCCTGCTAGGCAGGACTCACAGCTTTTCATCCCTGTCTTCTGTAGGGAAGCCGCTCTCCTCTTTGCTTCCATCACTTCTCTCTCATCAAAGCTCTAGCTAAATGTTAGATCCAGGTAAGAAAATTTGGATCTGCTTTCCTTGGTCCCCAAGCCTTGTGGGCAAATTATTGAGATGAAGAATTTTAACTGAGTTATGACTTGCCCCTGGCAGCCTTGCAAGGTAGATTTTTTTTTTTAAGGAATACCTGTAAGTGGGAGAAACGGAGGAAAGTTTGTCAAAAGAACAGGTTGTAAGTGATCTTCAAGACTATGGATTTACTGAGTGTATTTGCTGCCTTGAGCTGTTGATTTTGACTCTGTTTAGAAAGGAGCAGAGGGGTTGTAAGAACCAGTGTGTGCAAAAGTACCCGAGTCATTAATTACGGCGACTGCTTTGTGATACAGTCTAGCAAGAGCTAACGGAGCACGAGAAACCTGTGGAAAATGTTAGCGAGAGCTGTCAGGATGTTTGTTCTTACAAGCTGCTCTGGATGATCTCATCTCTCCCAACATTTTGGAGGGTGAGGGGTGTGCCGGGTCAGCTGGAGGAGGCAGGCAGACACCTGAGCTCTGGAAGGAGAGTGATGGGATGGAGGCACGAGGTCTGCACAAGCAAAGAGAGGTCGCAGGGAACTTGCTGCTGAGCTCTGCTGCTGGAGATGAAAAATACGGATGGAAAGAGTATGACTTGAGGGCATTTGGAAAGCGGGGTATTGTGATTTTTCTTTCTGCTCTTTTGAAACAGTCTAAATAAAATGTCACTTGCCATTGCATAACCAGGCCAGTTCAGGGCCTGGGGAGCAGCTCAGAGGGGACAGCACTGGAGCAGGAGGCAGCAGTGAGAGGGAGAGATGCAGCTGGGCTGGGGAGTCACAGCTTTTTTATGTCTGGGGCAAGAACGCTGTCTCGAGGGAATTCCTTCTGCCCCCACCCTTTCTCCACGCCAGGGATCGCAGAGACAATGCCCAGGGGACCGAGCAATAGCAAACAGGCCAAAAATGGTGGCTTGGCGATGTCAGAGCCAGAGGTCAGCTTGCTGTCCTGATTTATAAGAGATCTTGCTCGCTGTGTCCCGGGGCTGCCTTGGCTTTTCATTCATGCTGGCGATGACGAAGAACTGTGCTTAAACAGCATTACTGTGCTGGCACGGGCTGCTTTTAGGAGCAGGAAACCACTCCCTTTATCCTCACTTGATCTTTCAGTGTGAATTATGTGCAGTGCCCTTGTCAGCAGTAAGAGCCTCCTAAGGAAAAAAAAAAGAAAGGTTAGCAAGCAGAAACAGATGTTTACCTTTAACTTCTCACTTTGTGTGGACTAAGGAAACTGGAGGAGGGAGGCGTTAAGGGAGGGAAGTCTGCAGTGCAGGAGAAAATGCTTCCTGAAAGTCTGAGAAACTTGCGTCGGACTGAATCTGTCTTTCCCTTGATTTTTCTGTGGCTTTTATTTGGCCTGGCATTCTGTTATTAGTATTATTAGTAGTAGTATTAGTTAAATGCACAGCTCTGTTAAGAGGAAGATAATTGCTTTTTCTCTCTTCTGCCTGAGCTTCCCAACACAATTAAGACACAGAAAATAAATGCCTGGACATGAGGATGACCTAATAGGCATCAACCATCCCAAGCCACTGTGTCCCAGTTTAAAAACATGGCGCTTTTCCAGGATCTATTTGTTTCTCTTAATACAGTGATTTGTTTTTCTATATTGCTCTCTGTAATTATCATCATACTGTGTATTCACTGGCTCTAGGGTCAGTGTAATGTAAATCTGGAAGTAGTCTACTGAAGTCAGTGTCAGATACATTTGTTTTAACAACTAAACTACGTTTTAGTCTCATTTATCCTACTATAGCTCCAAACTAACTCCACCAAAGTAAATGCAGCTTCTCTCTCACCAGTGTTTTCCAAAAAGCCCTTGCCACTGTCCTTGGATACACCTCCCACCCTTGTGCTAAACCTCACAATGTTACAAGATAGCCTTTGTGGCATCTTGCTAGGCCTTGAGACTGAGCCTTGCTTTAAACCCCTGCTGAAAGCTGTCCATGTCTGACCTAGCTGGAGAAGAAAGGATGGCTGGGTCAGAACCATCGCCTCCCTCTGTGCTGCTGGCAGTGCAGGTTGGCATCCCTTCGCAGCGCTTGTTCAGCCTCTCTCTAAAAGCAGGGTAGACCCAGGCTCAGGCTGCTCTTAAGTCCAGTGCTTGAACCCTTTTTCTTTATCTGGACTGACAGGTCTGGAAATGGCTTTTACAGGTCTGTGAGATCTCACATTTTCTTTTTCTGTCCACGTAACACATGCCCAGTTAGCACTCAATTGGGCTTTATCCTTAGTGTCTAATATTTATCCTTCCTAAGCTTATTTTCAGTAGCTTAGGGGGAAAATGAACAGTAAAATACTGAAAGGCAAAAAACCCCCCAGGCCTGGTTTAAAAACAAACAAACAAAAATTAGTGTTATTACTGTTAGTTGGGTTGACATCTGCTAGTCAGAGCTGTTGACTCAGAAATTTCAATCCTAAATCCTTGTGTTTTGGGATTAAACACGAGGGGAGCACAAGGGTTGCTTCCCTTCACTGTCAGTCTCTGCCCTGACTCTCTCCCCTCCTGGTGAGCTGGCTGGTGCCTGGCAGGGGCTGTTTCCATCCTGGTGCAGCAGAGCTGACCCTTGCTAGCCCTCTCGGACAATGCATGTGGATAAACCAGCTTTGCTGGGCTAACTGTGTGCTGCACCTGTAACTAGATGGGGTCATTGCAGCCCTGGAACTGTACTCCAGGTGACGTCTCATGAGAGTGGAGTAGAGGGGGAGAATCACCTCCCTCAACCTGCTGGCCACACTTCTCTTGATGCAGCCCAGG
>JANIJG010004748.1:0-15068 GCA_024611175.1 Megaceryle torquata | reverse complement strand
CTTTAATCTTAACCCATACACTCTCAACCAGCTCATCACCCTTTCCCATATGTAACTCCATGGATTCTAGCTGGTCAATGTTCAAGGCTACACTGGACAGAGCTTTGAACAACCTGGTCTAGTGGGAGGTATCCCTGCCCATGGCAGGGGGGTTGGAACTAGATGGTTTTTCAGGTCCCTTCCAACCCAAACTATTCCATGTTTCTATGGCCGCAGCGATGAGGTGCATCCATGAAAAGCACACAGGCTGGGAAGTTCATTCCAAACCCAGGGTGGTTGTACACTTTCATATCCAAGGAACGTGCTCTGTGGTCTTGGTCATTATCTAGGGAATGGGTTATGAAATTTGGGGGTACAGTGCTTCCCTGCTCAGGTGAAGGAGAAGGGCTCAAAAGAGTGGGGCTAAATTTGGGAAAAGCCCTAGTAACTCTGGGAAAGCTGCAAGAGGAGAGTGAGAGAACTGTGAATATTGAAGAAGATGCTGAGGGTTGAGGCCAGCAGCCAAGCTGAGGTTGAGAAAACATGTGCTCGCTGTACAGGGGCCATAGCAGCTGGAAACCATCGCAGCCCCGTGGGCAAGTGCTGTGGGCATGAGAAGCTGGGGAGTGGACATGTGTCATGGCTTACCCACATGTGTGAAGTCAGCGGTGTCACATGGAAGACTCAGTCTCAGATTTGCTCTTACATGGAAATTACGTGGGAAATTATCAGGGAGAATGTAGTTTGACCACAACCTGCCTCAAGTACAGGGACCATGGCAGGTCCCTGCTTTTTCCCTGGAAGCAGCCACATGCTCTGCTGTGGTCTTCAGTAGGATTTTTTTTTAAATAAGGAAAAAAACCCAAACTCAAAACTTTTCAATCTCTTACTATTTTAGATTATTGGGAAATTCTGATATATCTGAGGGATTTTTGGTTTGTTTTTTTTTTTTTTCCCATTCACAGATGGAGACCATGCACATCAATGAGTGCCCAAAGCACACCTCATCCCTCCAGTGTTCTCCCCAAATTTGTTCTTCAGTCGCTGCACAATAAGTGCATTTCACAGCTCTGTGCTGCCCCTTGATAAGACAGCTGGAGAGAAGCTATTTTCTGATTTTCAGATACGGTAGTTTATCTCTAATGCTAGTTTTCACTGGCAGTTTAAGAAGTTCTTGGAAAACTCACAGCTTCCCCCTTAGTACCAAGATGGTAAGAGGCAGATAAAACTTGTAATTTACAGATAATCAGCAAAAAAAAAGTTGAGTCTTTTTTATATGTAAACTGGGGGTCTATTATTTGGGGGGTTGTTTTTTGGGTTTTTTTAGAGATGACACATGGCTCACCCCTACCCCAAAAAGAAAGGGAAATAATTAGCAGTCCTTTCTACTAGACTTAAAACAAAACATTACCCAAAGCATGTAGATTTTTTACTGAAAAGTTAAAACTTTAAGATATTTGGGCAAAATCTTTCCATTCAAAGCTCAAAATTCTGACTGGGATATTTCCCTAAAGGGAGTTTCTTGCTGGGGAGCTTTGTTGGTCAGGCCTCACTGTCCCGTTTCACCCCGTGATGCCCTTTCAATTGGGAATGAAGATGTTCTCAGTCACAGTGCCTCATCAGGGATGAGGTTGGGCTTGGGAGCTCTCCCCATGAGGGAAAAGGGAAGTATTTCTTTACTGGGGGGGAGGGGAGGAAACCCAACTATTTTCCATAGGACAGCAGGCTTGTCTCTAAAGATTTCTGTTACAAAACCATAATTTTTCTGGAAAACTGTTCCCACTGGCTACGTACACCTCTTCAGAGCAGAGAGACCTTCTAGTCCTTCCCTAAGCATGTCCCAAAACAGCAACCTGACCATCTCCTGCTTGCCATTAAAATTCAAAACACAGCCATTCTTGCCATTCCTTTTTTCAGATGACATTTAAACCTGTCAGTGGTTACAACGGGTGTTGTGTAATCTTTGTAACCAATGCAAAAATTGCACTTTTGCTTCATGATGGCTTCTAAAAACAGAAAAAAGAAAGAGGATGGCTAAGAATGAACATAAATATAACAAAATGCCTGTGTGCCGCTTTCCTTGCTGCTCGTCTGACAGCATTTCCACCTCTCCTCCCCCCAGAAAGCAAAATAAATCCAGGCAGTGGTGAGGAATAATGTGTAATAAGCAGGAATGGCAAATCAGCAGTCAAACAACATGGACAATGTGTCACCCTGTCCCCACACCACGTTGGAAGGCACCTCAGTGTCATTATGGATAAGGAGAGGATGTTGGGACATGTCTGCTGAGAAGCTGGAGCGCATTCCTGTCCAGCAGCTGAAAGAGGATTCCTAAAGAGATCCTCAAAGATCCCCTAAAGGGATTCTTTCATCCACAGGCTCTGCTGTTTTGATGCTATGCTAGTCGCATCCTGATGGGCTCAGGATGAGTACTCAAGTGTGTGTTGGCATCCCCTGCCACACAGTGTGCTCATCTACTCCCCAAGAACAGCCAGTGCTGGTGGGAGACAGATACTGGTCATGAGGTGGTTCTTGTTCATCCCACAGTAGCTCACCATGAGCATGGGGAGGAGGTGAAGGGCAGCAGCAACTCATAGTGTGCTGTGAAACTCAGCAGCTCTCGGGCAGATACCTTGTATATATGGACACTTATTCCATCTGTAGTCTCAGTGTAGGGTACCTGGTGGGTAAGCATCCTATAGGCAGCAATGGCTGCTGTGTCTGCGCGCAAAGCCAACACTGGTTGGAACATGGGCACGCACTAATGCTGCTTTGAGTTTTGAATACACATATGAACCATTTGAATGGCTTTCATCTGCTATTGCCAGTGGTAAACAGTGACCTATTATTGTTTATATAAAGTACAAAGGGTGCTAGACAGTCCCATCGAGCTGTTTCCATTTCTCCATGATTAATATATTCAAGTCTGTGGTAATTTCTTTTTATAAACTTCACAAACAAAAACTCAGTGTTTTGGTACCAAGCTCAAATATGGGAAAAATTTCATTCTGAACACCAGCACTTCCATGCAAGAACTGAAAGGTAACCAGAAATGCTGTGTTTTCACTGAATATTTGTCAGTCCCAAGACAGAGCATTTTTAAAACACTACAGAAGCAAAAGCAATCCCAGGGCCTTGAAAGCTTTTTACACTGACTCTGCTTCATGGAAATACTGACTCAGGGCCAAATGGCTGATTATATTGTGTGATGTAAGAAAGAGTTAGAAAGCTTAGTGGGGAATTAGAATAACGCAGTTTGGGGGGGGAGGGGGCATGCAGCATTTATTAACACACACACAGATGCGTTAATATTAGAAATCTTTAAATTATTAGAAAGCTTTAAATCTCTTGCAGCTATATCTTAGTCACTCTCAAAACCATCACAGACCCTGCTAAAAGCAATGGGGATTCGATGTGTGACAAATTCTTAGCTGCTGAACTGCACTCCAGGTAGAGATCTTTTCGGTTCATTGAAAGGCTGCAAAATCCTCCTTGCTGGGGTGTGGAGGAAGCAAACAGCAAGGGAGACAAGGACTTTGCTGTTTTATACTTCTGGAAGGGGAATGAAGGATGTAGCAATGTTGGTGGGGGCTAAATTCTGGCCTGGCTTCTGTGGCCACACCAAATTAAAAGTGGAAATTTGGAGGTGGTGCAGTGCTCCCTAGATGTGGATGCCGGCAAAGGAAGGGGTGTGATGCAAGGGGAGCCCCATCCCTGCCACTTCCCTGCTCCTTGCTGGTGGTAGCCATTTCACTGGGGAAGATTGTTATGGTTTACTTTATCTTCTTGTCCTGCCAGGGAGAAAAGCCATTCATTGCAAACATTAACTCTGAGATGAGTAAAAATCAAAGATGACCCAAGTGCCTGGAGACATAAAAAGAGCTACTGAGTTGTTCAGCTTGTTTAATGAAATGGAGCAGCACAAATACACAGTTCATGTATGGATTTGTATATACAACAACAATGACACTCCGTTTATGGAGCTCACTGCAAACTCTTAAGACTGGTGAGCCTGGCTGCTGTTGGCTGATTAAAAAAGATCTGGGGTAGAAAGTTCTACCAGAAAACCTGTCCTTGTTGTAGTGCTGTGATGGCAGCAAACAAAGAAGCTGGGGACTTGCCAACTCATAGCTGCTTTTAAAGATCAAGGGTAAGTTGCTGCTTAAACCTTGGGTCTGGTTAGAGCGAAGTGCCACTTGCTGTCATCATCTTGCCCTTGAGTCGTGACTCCCTGCAGAGCCAGAGGCAAGTCATTGTCCTTTCTGTAGCTGCAGGACAGACAGAGCTATGAGACAGATCTGCTGCAGTTCACTCCTGCTTTCTAAATACATGTATCATATACAAACACATGCATACACACATGCCACACTAGTCCATGCTGTCCCTTCCTTCTGCTTGCAGCACAGCCCCTGCTGCCTCTCCTGCCTGCAAGGCAGCTGCGCCAAGCCTCACGGCTGTGTTTTCTGCTAGCCAGTTACTGGTGTAGAGGGTGAATAAGGCTGTCTCATCACGCTGCTTCCTACCTTGAGTGAGTCATCGGATGAGATGAGATGCAAGCACTGAACTATATTTGATGCCTGTGTCTGAAACACTGGGTTCGAATGATGGTGCAGGTCATTAGGTCCCTAATTTCCTCTTTAATGGATTTTCTAATGCATTCGATGAATAAATAGATACTCAATAGTAAATAGAAATGCCATTTGCAATCTTGGACTTGAAATGGGGCCATAATGTTGCCATTATTTATGTTTACAGAAGTCCCGTGGACCTCACGGGAGGTAGAATACATGCAAATGCTGAAAGGACCAGGGCTGGAGGCACATAGCAGTGTCAGCCCTGGCTGCTGCCAAAGGAACAACTTGAGCGTGCGCATGGATTTTGGAACATGAATGATCCCATTGACTCCTCATTGCCTGCGGATGCAACCCGGGTTGAATGCGTCTTGTGTTTGTATGGAAAGATGGTCCAGAAAGGACAGAGAATGTTTCCAAGCAGGCATCGTTAAATGTCACTTTGTAGGCTCAGAGTATGTCCCCCAAGTCATGAGCTGGCTTACTGGCAAGGGCTGTGGACCCTGGGGACACGAGGGCTCTGAGGTACTGGGTGCTGTTGTGCAAGCTTGGGGAGGAGGTGATGTGAGCAGGGTATTGCCTCTGTCCTGACATGCTCTATGGACTGAGCCCTTGGTGGAGGATCACGCTCACTGCACAGGTCCCTTGGCAGCCTCCTATCTAAGTGGGAGCTATCTGCCCTGCTGGGTACAGCCATTTGAGCCTCTTGGTTTACAAGTACCACGCTGGCACAGAGTAATGTGATTATACATCCACATCAATTTGTATAAAGCTGGCAGCGGCCTCTGCGAATATTTTTGTACCTCCAGTTTCTAAATGGCATTACTGTTAACAGCCAATGTATCATCATTACCAGCAAGGCTTCAGAGGATGCACGAGCAAAATGTGTTATTACTTAAACCTCTGCAAGTACTGTGTGATAATTAATCAGCCATGGTCTAGTTGTGTTTTCACCTTACTCGGCAGATAATAACACAATATAATGGAGCAGGATTTTGGTTAAAATTCTCTGGTGAGCTGATCCTCCCGCCCAGGTCAGGACAGCTGTCTCCCTGTATGTTTATGAGAGCATCATGGGCCAGAAGTCTTCTGTGAGTCTTTTTCTCCCTGCTGAAGCATAAGACAGTGCCAGGTCAGTGCCAGAGGTGAGAACCCAGCCCAGAGGAACCAAGGGGCCTGTCCAGGACTGCAGACCCAGCCCTTGCTGGCCTAGATGTCATTTGATTTTTGGAGTCTCATCCTGCAGCTGCTTTGGCTACAGTGCTCCCTCTAATCGTGATGTCACATATTAATAGGAGATGGAGCTAGCAGCGGGAAAGGGCAGCAGAAGTACGTATGCATTTGTCTTGCTGTCCAGTAAGCCACATAACAAATAGTGATGCCAAGTGTAATCCTGCTTCAGTTAAAACTGTTGCTTTGGTTTGTCATCATTCATTGTTCAGAGTATGGTTGCTTAATGACAAGATGTGGGAAATTAAAAAAAAAATTATATTCTCAAAGACTTTTGAAGATAAAAATCCCTGAGCAATGGAGGGAGAGAAGGCGTTTGCACAGAAATGCCTGGGTTTGAATGCTGAGGTGCAGCCTGGCCAGAGTGAGCCTCCCCTCAACAAGGCTCAGGAGATGGAGATTTTGCTCTTAGCTTTAAAAATAACCTGCTGTGTAAAGCTGGGCAGTTTCTGTGCCTCTGCTTCATTTGCTTATGTTGCACATCTGGTGCAGCTGTCTCTACCCAGTGCCTTGCAGAAGGTAGGTGCCTTGCATTTGGTAGGAAGAAAAATAAAGACAAATGCCATGTATCTGCGTGGGGCCACTTCTTTGCAAAATGCCCTGTTTCCAATTAAGTTAGCAAATGTTAGATTTTGAACCTAAATATAGGGGAACAGAGGGAATTATCCATATGGGCTCTGAGCAAGTGGATGAAATCTGAGGCAGATGGGTCACTTGCAGAGGAGACTTCATTAATCCAGCAATGGAAGAGACTACCTCAGCCCTGCTGAAACCTGAAGTGCCTTCCTTTTTAATTTTTGGGTCCATTTTAATAACGATCTGAATTTTTCTACAGGCCATGGTGGGGCTCCACCCCTTTTGCACGATAATTGCTTCTAGTTGATGGTGCAGAATTACCACCAGGCACGTGATCTTTGTTCTCAGTGGGAACTCTCCTACCTGGGCAAGCTGTACATCATGTAAGCAAATAGGGAAGCTAATGGGTTTGGTGGGACATGCATTTCAGCCAGCCTTTAAATTCATTTCTGGCAGGTACAGCCCTTGAAGAACCATCGAAGGCTGGGATGTGGCCAACAGGGATGCATAATTGCCAGCCCAACCTCTGCTTCATTCTGCCTCTAGAAATATTCTCTCCTCTAAATACATTTGTTAAGCCATGTCCTGAATCATGTGAAATCAGTGTGGAATTTCCCTGAGGTTCCTTTCTGCTGGGCCCAGGCTTCTCAGCAGCATAAGCAAAATTAAAGGAGGTGATGGGGTTGGGATGAAACCAGTTCTGCTTAATGGAGAGAGAGAAAGAGAGGATCGGGGTGTTGCATTCTGAAATCTCTGGCTGTGGGTTTTCCACGTGCCTGGGATTTTCCATGTTTTACAATCTCAGAGAAATGTCACCTTTTTAGAATTATTTGATATATTAATCTATTGCCAGCAGATCACCACCATGTTCATCACCACTCTCTCAGTCCAAAAGTTGTTCTTTTTTTTTTTTTTTTTTTTAAATCCCTTGAAAATTTCTATTTCCAACAAGCCTACTGTTATCTCACTTTTGCTATTTTAAGTTCTGTGGACAAAAAAGCTGACTCACAGAAAGCCGTGTTGTAGGAAATATTGGCTCAGCTGAGGAAATAATTCTCAGTTCATTCTTCCACCATGTACTTTGTGGGTTTTTTTCTGACCCTTTTTTTTTTTTTTTTTTCTTTTGGTCTCATGTTATGACACACATCTAATACTGTGAAAGATTGAGAGCTATTTCTAACACACTGGTCTACCCAGTCAAATGTCTCTTTCTCTATATACCCCAAAGTGTTTTATATACCTGCTACAAATGTTACACAGGATGCTCACACAGCTCATAAAATTTGGTCCCCTATTGGAAATGTTTTGTGGAAATATGGTGCTTAATCTACTGCAGCCATTCACAGCTAATGTTGTCGTGGTGCGCATCAGAGGGGGGGGGGAAGATTACAACCGGCTCAGGGAGGTTTGATATGTTATCAGAAGTCCTCAAGAATAAAACTGAAAGAAATGGATGTTCAATGAAATGTAGATAATTGACTAAAAATGGAGAAATACAGGAGGCCCAGTCGTTCTTTTGGCTGGACTCATGCTGCAGTCAGCTCCTTCTGAGGAGTACCTGCAGTCACCCTTTCGCAGTTAAGGGATTGTATGAAATAAATCCAGGGTGCGTTTTAATTGAGCGTTAAGCACATCAGTGATGCACAGTGAAAGACAAGGCTGGAGATCCAGGATGAAATCCTAGCCCAGCAGGGTGGGGGGAAAAAAAACCCACAACCCAACCAACAACTGCACAACCTCTATTGACTTCAAGGGGTTTAATCACTGGAGCAAGTTGTTTAATAACATACTGCAGGGTGTGATTTGGCACTACCAGGTACTTCATTCATTTTACACTTAATATGCCAGAAAACAATGCTTAACATCTTGTAGATGTGGATACAGCATATCTATCTACAGGAAAGCAGCTGATAACAATAATACAAGAAGAAAAATCAGGGACATTTGAATGTACCTATTGATATTATTTTTTTTCTAAACCCTTTTGACACTATCATTAGCAAAACCTAATTAGAAGGTGGTTTTCAACAATTGCTGTCCTCAGGACATTAAAGTATAGCCCTCACATAAATAATATTATAATCTTTAAAATGCTTTATAAACACTAATTTACCCTCCCAATTTTCTTGTGAGATAGATAATTATGTGTTAACAGTAATATCATCATTAGTAGCTGTGTCAGTCCTTTCTTTTTATAGATGGAGGCTCATGCCCTGATAATAAACAGCTTGCTGAAGGCCACCTGAGGAGGCTTTAAGGACTCTGATCAGGGAGCAAAAAGTCCTGGCTCCATCCTCCACTCACATAAAGAACCAGAACAAGGTAGGTATAATGAAAGAAAAATGGGGCTTTAAATTTCAGTAAGAAAAAGGAATCCTCTTCAAGTTGGCTGGGCTGCTTCAAGATTCCTGGGCTGCCAAGAAATACTGAAATAGTATGTGACTGAGATAAAGGTGAATATCTAGTAAATAGAATACCTTTTGTTACTTGTGTCTTTATGTATTCTGCAGTAATTATACTGAGTAATGCATATTATATTGTGAATCATGATGACACTTAACAGTACTGAATTTTTGCAACCACATCCTGGCCCTATGAGATAATCCATTTTGATCTCATATGAGAGCCAGATATGTCTTGCTTGAAACTTCAGAGGTGTGCAGTAGCAGCTGGTACACACCCTTTTTTGTAACCTTGTTAAAATAAAACAAGTTTGGATTTGCTTAGCCATTGTAGTATATAATATCTGAATTACAAACCTGATGTGAAGGGACCTTTGCCATAACCATGGAGTTAATTGAGGCCTCTTCAGTATTTCTATATGAGAAGTAACATTTTTATTTTTTCTCTTTTAAGCAATGTGGATATTTACATATCCAACTGAAAAAAACACAAACAAACTAAAAACTCACGACCACCAAAAAGTTAAACCAATCCTTAGAGATTAAAGCCAAAAAATAAATTTGTTCCCATGCCTCTAACTTAGTTTGCTGTGTTTAAACAAATTACTACAGGAACTCCAGGGCAGTCTGGCCTTGTATTGCTGGGTGTGCTTGCAGAGAGGCTATTTAACAACAGCCTGCCTGCTGTCATGGTACCCCCTGTCAGAGCATCACCTCTCAAGGAAACAAACCCACTTCACATTGAAGCTACAGCTCGGCACGTGTGACAACTAAACCTGCTGGGATCAGTATGTGTTGCTTTCCAGAGTCACGTCTGTATCAGCATCTTTCTGTGTTCAACACAACACTAGTTGTGCTGGCTGGTGGCCCCAGGACAGCTTTCATTTTGTCCTTCTTGTGCCAGGAACCACTTTGGGAACCCAGGGGGTCAGTGGCATCCTCTGCCTACCAAGGCAGCCTTCTGTAGGCAGCGAGGCTTTGGGACTGCAGCAACAAACCCATTGTTCTTCCTCTCCAAAAATAAAAAAGGGAAGATGTGCCCCAGTGGGAGTGGCCATTCCCCTGAAAGAAGACAAGGTGCAGGAGCCCTCTCTTGAAGGGGGCTGAAGCAGCTGGTGTCTCTTCTCTCCTCTGTTTCTCTCACTTTTCCTTTAAAGATATGTTCCTCTGGCACTGATCTGAGAGTTCTCCTTGGTGTGACATGTTCACACTCACATTTGTGCTCCTCTTAAAGCCTTTAGGGTATGCTGGGCCTCTGGGTAGGAGGTCAGCAGAAATAAAACAATAAGGCCAATGGCTTTGTTTGGTAAATAGCCCAATCCCACAGCAGCAGCTCTCAACTTTATCACCTGTGGAATATGCTATTTTTGGGAACCTGCTGGCAGCTTTTAAAAACAGAGACATGAAATTTGCCCTGTGCAGAAGGGCCAGAATGAGTAGCCCATGCCCCACTGAAGGCCTGTATACCAGGGAGATGTCAACTGGTTTACGTGTCTTAACGCCACCAATTTACATCAGCGCTAAACATGCTCTGAATGGCGTAACTCGTGTCCTGAAATTTCTGAGCTGTGTCATGCCTTTAGATCGCACAGTTCATCAGCTGTCTATGAACAAGGGACTGTTCACCTGGACATGCTCTGTTCTTGCTGTTTCTTGTGGGAAACAGAAGCCTCTGAGATCCAGTAAGTGCATCAATGAGATGATTGTTTGGGGATTGAATCCTCTCTGCCTTATGCAGATCCACAATGTATCTGTGTGTGTGTGTATACTTTAACTGGTAAAAAGTAGTGCTACAGGCATGTTGATTACTGGTGTTAAACATTTTTTACCATGTGTCCACTGATCAATTACCGCTGAATTTGTATGCCAAAGTAGTGGCAGAAGATGCTCCCTACTCAGAAACAAGTGCCTTTCCCAGAATGTCCTGTCCTGCAAACAGTCATTGTCAGCAGCTGCAAAAAGAATAAAGCCAGTTCCTTCAAACTGGTGAACTTCCATCTCCTTTCTCAGTATGCACGGCACAAACACAAATAATGTAGAGGTTGTTTTGTTTGAGTCAATGTCTTTCTCATATCAAGGGCAAAAATCATAGAGTACAAAGGCCACCGCCCCTACCTGTTCAGAGCTCGCAGGCACAGGGAAGTCATGGGGAAATTGCTAGGGTGTGGATGCACCTATCTCTACTCTTTCCCACTGTTTTCCAAAATGACAGCATTATTAGGACTAAAGGTGCCTTTGTGATTTACATTAATCCACTTTGGTGATTCAAAGTGAAAAAAGCATCTTGGTGGTGAATCGGACTACCCGTGCAGGGAGTCCAACTCCAGCAGCCCATCCCTCCTGTCCCAGCAAGCCTGGAGCCCAGGCGCTCGCCTGGGGGGAACCTGACAGTTCTTCTGTTCAAGTCAATGGGGTTTAAGTCCCGCTTGTTTAAATATCAGGTTTATCTGGGGCTTGCCTGAATATCAAAGGCAGTATGGTAATTTTTATGAGGAAAAGGGCTTGCCCTGGTGTTGGCCAGACTTGCCCCTGCTCTCCCTGTTGCACAACATGGTGCTGAGTCACTGCCATTTCTCACTAGGTAAATGCCTGCGTTTTCCTGGTGCTGTGTTTGTACAGGATGGGGTCTCCTAACGCACGCTGTAACTGGGGGACCCTTTGAATAAACAAGAACTAAAAATGAACAAAGAGCCATCCTGGTCGGCTGGTATTTATTTATGCACTGCCATGAGTGGCAGGTTTCATTCTGGGACACCTGGACTGCGTGGTGGACTGGGCTTGAACCTGCTTTTCTGAACTCCATCATCTAATTCCTACTGATGTCCTAGTATCTCACTGGGCCTTTGGTCCTGCCCCAATCTGCAAAAGATTTATGGATTGATAGTATATATATTTAACACAATACCATGGCTTTTATTATTTGCTGGGAAATGTTAATAAACTCCAAGTATTACAGATGCATTTTAATCCCTGAAGTGATTTTTGAGTAGAATGCATGAATTATTAATTGTTATTATTGTTATTATTGCAGCGCATACCTATCTCACAGGACATTGTGAGGATTAATTAATTCTTGTAAAGATGTAAAAGGCCATATAGGTGTCAAGGGTTATGACTAAAGTGCTTTGAAAATGGAAACCACTCTGTGAGTGCCAAGTATTATTATATATGGAGACTGGGCAGTATGCTTGGTGATGTGCAAACACTGGTCCAGTTATTGCAAATATTTGCTTATATGTGCTTAGTAGGCCGAGCACTTGCTGTTACAAATATTTTAAAGATGTGTCTTACAAATATGGCCGAGAAGATTTTCCAGTAGTTAGGATGACGGAGCCACAGAATGTAAGCAGTGGTGTTAGCGAGGTGCTGTGAAGGCACACTTTTTTTCGAGCACGTGGAGGAACCAAGGCCTCGGATCCACTCCAATTCTACATCTCAGAGGGTTTTGTCTTGTTCTGCTTGCTACCAGGAGACTTTGGAAAAGGAAATGTAACAACAGTTACTGTTTAAAAGTGCTTCTCACAGCTCAAGGCAAAGCCAACTCCCTAAGCTCGGCTCACTCATTCACTACCATAAGCCATAACCTGCTCAACAGCCCTGCGTTACCCAACATCTGTTCTTGGAAACCTCTGAAATCGAGAAGCTCCTTCTCGTACTCACTGGAAGTGGCCCTGGCAACTCAGCCCAGCTGCATATTTGGGCAACAGAACTACAAAGTCTAAAGCTGGTCACAGAAAGTAAGACCTTTGTGCAGTCTTGAGAGGTGTTTGCCTTTGTAAAGGGAAAGCAGAACAAAACGGATGGGCTAAAATTATTAAACCATAAATCTGCCAGAATGCACTTTGTAGATTCCTCAGAGCAGAATGTACACTCAGGTAATCACCCAGCTGAGTACATCATCAAGTTAACGAGATCCTGGCACCCCCGGGTTATGACTGAACATTTGGAGAACACTAGACCATGGAAACCTTCAACCAGATCTCTTCAGTTCAGCACGTTGTCACTGCTCAGCAGATGGATGGGAAGATGGTGTTTGTAGTTCCTGTGGGCCCAACACCACACACTTGAGGGGTTTTCCCTCCTCCGCTTCTCACACAGGCCTTCTGAATGTTACATCTCTTGTTCCTATTTCATGGACTTCTCACAGTTCCTCCCATACCCTTCTTCATGTCCCTGGTGTCCTGCAGTCCTGCAGTCTAAGAGGTCCCTCTTGCCCTAGGGTATGTGCATTCTCCCTTCCTCCATCCACCGTGATTGCTTATTTTATTTTACCTGGGGAATAAATCATTCAGAGTACCAAGAGGTTAAGCTCCTTCAGAAGCACCGACAGATCCGAGATTGTAACACAGGAAGGTGCTAGTGAGTCCTTTGTCACTTTTTTGCCCCTTTAAAATTTCCCAACTTTTAGCAAAGTGGTCAAATTCTGGAACTGGACCGGGTATGTTCTTCAAAAGTTCGTGGCTCTTTACATATGTAAAGCAGACAACCTACACACCATTACTGAGAAGGGAGAGTCGCCCATCTGGGCCATCAAAATCATTACAGAAATAAACATTGAACATCAAGTGGTTTGCAATTACAAATATGCTCCCTGGCTTCCCAGAGACTTCAGTTCCCTCATACAACTCAGGCCTCCTCAGGCAAATGCACTGAAGGCCCAGGACTTTCTCAGAATTAAATTATTTTGCAATGAAAAAAGAAAATATCTATTTTCTCACAAGTATTTAAATATTATTAATCATATATTTAAAAAAAAAAAAAAAAGGAAAAGTGCTTGGGCCTTACCCTGGAAAAAATGAGCACTGTGCGGTGATTCTACACCCAGAGACCCACCCATCTGCTTTCACAAAAGCTTCGTGGAGTGGAGGTTAGGAAGTGCCACCATAGGACTAGCATAACTTTTCAGCAATGCCAAGTTCTCTTCACAAAAAAAAAAAAAAAAAATTAAAACCATAAAAGAAGTAAAAGAGGTACATTTGTGGTTCATATCTCTCTACTTTCCTTTTTGACAGCTGCAGTAAAAGGGAGTTCTGCAGAAGCGTGAAGGCCCCATTTGGGCAGCATCAGACCTGGGCTTCTATGTGTGGAGAGCTTTTGGCACAAGGAGGAGTGACATCTTGATGTTGCTGTGCAGGGTTTGCGGTCTTAGGGACTCTGCACGAGTGCCAATGTCCGGACACGAGAGTGTTGGACCAACGCCCAAGCGTGTGAAACGCTATTGCAGAAACATTTTAAGATGGAGAGGGCTGCCTAGCGATGAATGTGGTTTTGATTAGCAAAGCTTGCTGTAGAAAATAAACCTGCAGTATCAACAATAAATAGCATTTCAATCCTAAATAATGAACAGCACTCAGGTAGGGCACAACATTATTAGTGTAGAGGATTATTTTGATTAAATAAAATTACAAGGTAGACACTGTAACGGGCCCGGGCATACGCACCAGGCCGCACTGCACCGGCGCAGGCCTGGATCCCCACTGCCATTGCCGACAGCGAAGCGCTGCGAAAAAAGAAGCAAAACCCCCACGGTAAATCCCGCGCTTACATAAGCGCTCCTGGCAGCCAAGCGCGATTAATGTCTTTCCTAGAAGACCTTCCAGGGCCGCGCCGCGCCACGCCGCCCGCTCACACGGGGTCCGCCGGCTCTTCCCCGGCTACCTCCCCCCTCGCCCAGCTCCCTCAAAGGCCGACCACCCGCGCCCCGAACCGCAGGCGCCTCTCAGGGTTTTGCAGCCGCCGTCAGGCCCGGGCGGCCTTCCCTTCCTGCCGGTGCCGCGGGCGGCCTCCCCGCAGCCCGCCTCCCCTTACGCCTGCCCGGCCGCCGCTGCGCCTGCCCGGAGAGCGTGGGGAGGGGGGTGGGTGTGTGGGGAGAGGGGAGTGCGGGGGCTCCCCCACCCCGGCCGCCGACCCCAGCGCTACCAGCGCGGCGGGGTTGTTTAGCCGGGCGGCCGCAGCAGGCCGGCCCCGCTCCTCCTCGCCTGGCCTCGCCTCCCGGCTCCGCTCCTTCCTCCCTTCCCTCAGCGGCGGCGGCGCGTTCGCCGGCGCCCATTTCCGTGCGGCTGGGCACCCTCTCGCCGCGCGGAGTGTCTGAGGGCCGCTGGCTGCTCCGAGCCGCTTGGCTCCTTCCCTTAGTAACAGCTTTTACATTCTGCCTCAATTCCTCCTCAATCTAAATCATACACACACAGAGATTACTTTTTTTTTTTCCCCCCTTCTTCTCCCCCCTCCTTCCTCGGGACTTAATCTCTCACCCCCCCCTCTCTCCCCACCCTCCCCCTCCCCCCGGCCCCTGGCTCGGGATATAATTGAA